>JARGCV010000065.1:1322500-1395000 GCA_034064705.1 Bothrops alternatus
GAGATAGATGATAATTGATGGATGATAGATAGATAGATAGATAGATAGATAGATAGATAGATAGATAAATTAAATGAGAGATGATAATTGATGGATGATAGATAGATAGATAGATAGATATAGATATAGATAGATAGATAGATAGATAGATAGATAGATAGATAGATAGATAGATAGATAGATAGATAGATAGATTAAATGAGAGATAGATGATAATTGATGGCAAGAACAGAACTGATTTCTGAATAGGTATGTGACAGTTCACCAGTATATTTATCAAGAGATTAGATAGATAGATAGATAGATAGATAGATAGATAGATAGATAGATAGATAGATAGATAGATTTATCAATTTAAATCTACAATTCCACTGTTTTGTAAACTACTTGAGAATTTCACCCACTGTATCACACCTCCTCCATATTCCTGGGTGACCTAAGAACAACAATGGTTTGTACTTTCTCTGTTAGCTTTGTCAAAGCAGTAATTAACCAACCTTCTCTCCCTGGAGCTGTGCATATTCATGCTGGCACCATCAATAAAAGGCAATGCTCGGAGAAGAAAGCAAACAAAACCAGCCACAGAGCTTTGGAAGGCCTTTAAACCCCGGGCAGGGGTGGGGTGGGGAGAAATCAATCAGGGTTTGTCAAATGGATAAAGGCAACAAAGCACCGGTACCTGAAAGCTTTTAAAAGCATTTGGGCTCCGGAATAAAGCAGGAACAGGTGTGGAGGGGAACTGGGCTGGCTTTTGCTGGGGTGGCGTGTGTGGGTGTCTGTTCTGTTTTTGTGTGTTGTTTTCTTATTGCTGCTGATGCTCATCAACTCTCCTGACTTCTGGGAGCTCTTCTCTGAGTCATCAGAGTGTGCTAGTCAAGTGGAACTTTCACATTTGGGGACCAGATACCAGAGCGTAGAAAGCAAAGGAAAAAGAAGGAAGGGAAAGGGAAAGATGGAGGGAGGGAAGGAAGGAAGGAGACAAAGAATGGGAGGGAGGGAGGGAGAAAAAGGGAAAGGGAGGGGAGAAAGGAAGGAGACAAAGGATGGGAGGAAGGGAGGAAACAAAGGACAGGAAGGAGGAAGGAAAGAAGGGAGGAAGGAAGGTGAGGCAGGGAGGGCTAGAGGGAAAAAGGAAGGAAGGAAGGAAGGAAGGAAGGAAGGAAGGAAGGAAGGAAGGAAAAAGACAGGATTGGAGGGAGGAAGGAGGGGGAGGAAGGAGACAAAGGACAGGAAGGAAGGAAGGAAGGATTTTCCCCCAGCTGTACTCTCTCTCTTATTTTTCCTAATGAATCTTCTTCAAGCTATCAAAAGAGGCTAGAGCATTGGGAGTTCCTTAAAAAGAAATAGTGGTTAGTAAATAGAGCTGAGGGATGATAAGTGGAGTCCTTCACTAAATGGCGATTGGAATAGAATCAGGGCTTTTGTTTCCAACTATGTCCCACAGAATCCTAGAATTCTTTAAGAACTGGATGGGGCTTCACTATACCATTTCAGACAAATGGCCATCCAATCTCTTCTTAAAAACCTCCAGTGTTGGAGCATTCACCACTTCTGGAGGCAGGTTGTTCCACTGGTTAATTGTTCTCCCTCTCAGGAAATTCCTCCTTAGTTCCAGGTTGCTTCTCTCCTTGCTTAGTTTCCATCCGTTGCTTCTTGTCCTGCCCTCAGGCGCTTTGGAGAAGAGGTTGACTCCCTCTTCTTTGGGGCAGCCCCTGAGATACTGAAACCCGGCTATCATGTCAATCTCAAGAAATCTTTGCTTTTTGGGTTCCCTGCATCTGGAATGGCATTTTCTGGGCCAGTGCAAGAGCCCACTAAAGTGCTCTTCAAGATTACAGTTAAATGTCCTTAATTTCTTCCTGCAGCTGCTGAGCTTCGCTGCAGATGGTGATTTACTGAAGAGGCTGCTCAGCTCGAGCATGTGGGTGTTTAGATGCATGGAAATGAGGTGGGAAGCTAACAGTTTTCAGAGTCATGATTTATTCAAGAGCCTTTAAAACAGATAATATAATTTTGCAGTAACTCACCCCTTGGTGAAACTCTGCTCCACTTCATCACTCTATAGACTGCACAATCCACAAAAGGCAAGATTCGGTATCATCCAGCATAATAATAATAATAATAATAATAATAATAATAATAATAATAATAATAATAATAATAATAATAATAATAATAATAAAGTTGGAAGGGACCTTGGAGGTCATCTAGTCCAACTCCCTGCTCAGGCAGGAAACCCTATACCATTTCGGACAAATGGCTGTCCATCTCTTCTTAAAAACTTCCAGTGTTGGAGCATTCACCACTTCTGGAGGCAGGTTGTTCCACTGGTGAATTGTTCTTACTGTCAGGAAGTTTCTCCTTAGTTCTAGGTTGCTTCTCTCTTTGGTTAGTTTCCATCCGTTGCTTCTTGTCCTGCCCTCAGGCACTTTGGAGAATAGCTTGACTCCCTCTTCTTTGGGGCAGCCCCTGAGATATTGGAACACTGCTATCCTGTCCCCCCTGGTCCTTCTCTTCGTTAAACTAGACAGACCCAATTTCAGCAACCGTTCCTTGTATGTTTTATCCTCCAGTCCCCTAATCATCTTTGTTGCTCTTCTCTGTACTCTTTCTAGAGTCTCAACATCTTTTTTACATCGTAAAAACTGGATGCCGTATTCCAAGGGTGGCCTTACCAAGGCCTTGTAAAGTGGTATTAACATTCTTGGGGTGAACGTTCTTTGGCAGGTAATCCTCGACTTACGACTTGCAATCGCGCCCAAACTTTCTGTCGGTGAGACAGTGAGCTTGACTCCGTTTTCTTTGTGGCAGCCCCTGAGATACTGGAACACGGCTATCCTGTCCCCCCCGCCCCCCGGTCCTTCTCTTCATTAAACTGGACATGTCCAATTCCAGCCACCATTTTGATCACATGACCATGGGGATGCTGCAATGGTTACATGTGTCTCTTTTTTCTTTTCTTTCTTTTTTTGTAAAATTTTTTATTATTATTATTAATTTTATAATTATAAATACAATATAATTGTAAATAATAAACATAATTATATCGTAAGGCATCGCTCAGCATCACCCCACCAGCCACATCCCCCTCTGACTTCCTCCCTTTCATCTTCTATCCCCCCACCATCTCTACCTCCCTCACTCTCCTCACTCCTCTTACAACTCCCTACTTCCCTAACTCCTCTCCCAAACTCTTCCCCCTCCTCGAATGTGGTTCTGAGGTGCCGCTAAGACAATCCATCTCTAATCTTACATAACACAATTACATATTACAAATAATAAAATTATAAATCCCCCCCAACCACCCGCCCCCCGACTTCCCAAAGTGAATACAGGGTAAAAACACAAGAAAACCCACTAATTTACTCCAAAATATATAAAACCTATTAAGAATACTATATTTTGCAACCTAACACATAAATATTTAATTATATGCTAAATACAATTTCTTAAACTGATATCTCCCTTGTATATACTCTATCCATCTTTTCCAGTCCAACAAATATTTCTCATTTGAGTGGTCCTTCAAATGTGCAGAGATTTTAGCCATTTCTGCCATATTTGTTACTTTCAAAATCCATTCTTCAATAGATGGTAGTTCTGGCTTCTTCCAATATTGTCCCACCAACAATCTTGCTGCTGTGATCAAATTCAAGATTAAATTTGTCTCTATGGTGGTACAGTCCTTTATAATGCCAAGCAGAAACATCTGTGGTAGAAATTCAATACGTTTTTTTTTAGAATATTTTGAAGAATCCACCATATTTTTATCCAAAAAGCCTTAATTTTTTTTACAAGTCCACCATGCATGAAATGTGTCTCTTTTTTCAATGCCATTGTAACTTTGGCCATTAAGAGAAAGGCCATGAGCAAGGACTTGCCTGTATTGTCTCAGTTTTTCCACATAAAAATAGGATAATTTTGACTTGAGTGGTGCAAGGAGCAGAAGACCATCCAGAACGCTCCTGAATGGACCCTCTGCACTCTAAAAAGGTCATGATGAAGGCAGGTGGGAATGCAGGGGGGGGAATCTCTCCCCCCCTCCCTCCTTGGCTGAGACTTTGAAAGGAGGAAAAAGCCACCATAATGATGCTTGCTTGAACCACTCCTGGCATTAATCTTTATTTCAAATTAGAGACGGCAACATGCTTTTAGTGCAATAATAAACCCATAGCAAGCTGTCGCTGGAATGTTGTCGTTTTCCTCTGGGCTCTTACACGGACCCGGGGTATTGATTAGGCTTTGAAGTAACACAACAGCTGAATTGTGGATGGCAAATATGTGTTGAATTGATCCCCTCTGGTGGAGACGTCCACCCCACCACTACTCCTGTGGACAGGATTTATTGGCAAAGGTCAGATGTGAGATGGGGTTGGAGAGAGGAATAAACCTGGTTTAGCTCTTCTTATACGGCTCCTTTTGAAGCCACAAGTTCTCTTCCCCCCTCCTAACTCTTTCAGCTGGTTGTCTATGGCAGGGCTTTTCAACCTTTTCACCCATTGTACCACTTTTAGGATATGGCAGTATCCAAGTACCACCAGTCGCCTAGCAAGGTGTCAAAAACTTGATGACCAAAAAAAAAAAAAAGGGAAAAAACTGATGAAGTACAGGTAGTCCTCAACTTAGAACAGTTCGCTTAGTGACTGTTCGAAGTTACAATGGCACTGCAAAAAGTGCCCCCCAAGCCGCAGCCGAGCAAGACACCTGCCTGCCCACCTGGCGGTGCTCTTCCTCCGGTCCGAGGTTTTCATTGTTGTGAGCATTTCTGTTGAGGATTGGCAATGGGGCTGGGGGGTGGGGGCTTTTTTGGTTTTTATTCCCCCTGTCTGCTGGGTGGTTGCAGCAGGTTTTGGTCACTTCACATGACCCTGGGAGGACACTGTGACCGTCATAAATATGAATCAGTTGCCAAGCATCTGAATGTAAATCACAAGACCCTGGAGAGGCTGCAACATTCCAGTTGATTGGTGCTTCTTCAGGGCTCAGCAGAAGTGCCAAGATAAGTGCTGCTTTCCAGCTGATTGGTGCTTATTCAGGGCTCAGCAGAAGCACCAGGATCAGTGCTGCTTTCCAGCTGATTTTTGCTTCTTCAGGGCTCAGCAGAAGCACCAGGATCAGTGCTGCTTTCCAGCTGACTGGTGCTTCTTCAGGGCTCAGCAGAAGCACCAGGATCAGTGCTGCTTTCCAGCTGATTGGTGCTTCTCCAGGACTCAGCAGAAGCATCAGGATTAGCGCCAAGCTCCAGCTGGAGCCTGGTGCTGATCCTGGCACTTCCACTGAGTCCTGACAGCCCCAAAGAAGCGCCGATCAGCTGGAAAGCGGCACTGATCCTGGCGCTTCCGCTGAGCCCTGACAGCCTTGCAGTTCCAGTCATCTCTCGCTCAGGCTTGTGTGGTGCTGCCCCCCGTTCAGCTCATTCCCCTCCCTTGCTACCACTTTTCTAGGATGGTTGCGTACCACCTGCCAGGTGCCAATGGACCACAGATGGTACCCGTACCGCTGGTTGAAAAGCCTTGGTCTATGGAGATTCTCAGTCATCCAGATCATGATTGTCCCAAAGGTGCTTTTTCAAGAGGCAACTGGACTTTCTTGTTTTTTCTTTGAGAACATTTCCCTTCTCCTTCAAGAAGCTTCTTCAGCTCTTAACTGAATGGTGGAGAATGGAAGGATTTATATTCCTTGCTGTCATCTGGTCATTTGCCTTCTTTTGGAGAGTCGTTGAGGCCACTTGGAGGTTTATCTCTCTCGGAGGAATACAACGTTATCTCCAGTCTACACAGTCCTTTCAGCAGTTCCAAGAAGTCTCCACACCCATTTGCACTACTCGGGTGACCCTGAGGACATAGATAAATCTCCAAGTGGCCTCAACGACTCTCCAAAATAATGCAAATGACCAGCTGTCTGCAAGGAATATAAATCTTTCCATTCCCCACCATCCAGTCAGAACTGAAGAAGCTTCTTGGATGAGAAGTGAAATGCCTTAAAAGAAAAACAAGAAAGTCCAGTTGCACCTTTGGGACTTCAAGTTAGTTTTATTTTATTTATTTAACTTTAAATATTGGGAAGAGAAATATTTAAGAATAAGAATAGAATAGAATAGAATCAGAACAGGAACAGAACAGAATAGAACAGAACAGAATAGAATAGAATAGAATAGAATAGAATAGAATCAGAAGAGGATTAGAATAGAATAGAATAGAATAGAATAGAATAGAATAGAATAGAATAGAATAGAATAGAATAGAATCAGAAGAGGAATAGAATAGAATAGAATAGAATAGAATAGAATAGAATAGAATAGAATCAGAGGAATAGAATAGAATAGAATAGAATAGAATAGAATAGAATAGAATAGAATAGAATAGAATAGATCAGGAAGGGACCTTGGAGGTCTTCTAGTCCAGTCCCCTGCTCAGGCAGGAGAACCTATGCCATTTCAGACAAATGGTTGTCCAATCGATATATTATCTATATATACTCTGCATACAACACACACATACTGCCTTCCACCATTCCTCGTGGAAAAAAACGAAGAAGCCTTAAAATTGAGCTCTTTGTTGGAAAATGTATGGGAATTTCCATCCAGGCAGCCTTTCGGGAGGATGATCAATGTTTCTTTGGGGAGATAAAAAGAGGATTGTGTTTATTTACTCCTGATGGGGCAGAACATCGCCAGCAGAGCAGTAAAAAGCCATCGCTGTTCTCTCCTCAGAGAACGGAGGAAGAATGGCCGATGATCCTAGTAATGTTTAATTTGAGTGATGGTGGTAGGAGGGCTTTTTATTTTCCTGAGGTTTTTTTTTTAAAGGAAAAGCAGAGTGTTACACCTGTGGACTCTTGTCTCATCAACCATTATGGAAGCTGACAGATTTTATTACCTTAAGGAAGGATTTTTCAACGTTGAAGATTTATATGTTGTTCGGTAGCAGCGCACAGGGGAAGCAGCAGTGAGAAACCATATGTGCAGCTTGCTCAGGACCTGATTTGACTGATGGTCCTTGAAGGTGATCTGCTGATTTTTTTTTATTTTTTATTTTAAAAGAAACAATACAAATTGCAGTCGAGGGAGATGTTTTAATCCTGGACAACGCAGAGAGCTGCTGAATAAGAATATTGATTCTTCTGGTCTAGAGTTTGTTTCACCGCTGGCAGCAGTGATCTTGATGTTCAGGTGGATTCCTTTCCTAGCTCTGCCTGGAAATGTCAGTGACACATCCTGAGACTTTGGCATGCAAAGGATTGCTTTTGCTTCCTCATGGTCATTTAGGTCCTGAAATGAAACTCATTAAAATAAAAGATAATCATCAGTGGTGATTTCTTAACTTTAGAAGGCAAAGAAAGAAAAAGGAAGGAAGGAAGGAAGGAAGGAAGGAAGGAAGGAAGGAAGGAAGGAAGGAAGGAAGGGTGGGGGAAGAAAATGGGAAGCAGGGAGGGAGGGAGGAAGGAAGAAATAAAAGAAAGGAAGAAAGAAAAGGAAGGAAGGAAGAAAGAAAGGAAAAGAAAGAAAGACAGACAGAAAAAAAGAAAGAAAGAAAGAGAAAGAAAGAAAGAAAGAAAGAAAGAAAGAAAGAAAGAAAGAAAGAAAGAAAGAAAGAAAGAAAGAAAAAGTGGGGGAAGAAGATGGGAGGGAGGAAGAAAAGGAAGAAAAGAAAGGAAGGAAGGGAAAGGAAGGAAGGAAAGGGTGGGGGAAGAAAGTGGGAAGCAGGGAGGGAGGGAGGAAGGAAGAAAGAAAAGAAAGAAAGAAAGAAAAGGAAGAAAGAAAGAAAGAAAGAAAGTGGAGGAAGAAGATGGGAGGGAGGGAGGGAGGAAGAAAAGGAAGAAAAAGGAAGGAAGGAAGGAAGGAAGGGAAAGGAATGAATGAAAGGAAGGAAGGAAGGAACGAAAGGAAGGAAGGAAGGGAAAGGAATGAAAGGAAGGAAGGTGAGAAGTTGGTGAACGAAAGGCTATTCTCCACCCCTGGTAGAAGCAAATCAGGGAGTACAAATAATGCTGGAGTCATGACCACACAACTGAGACCAGAATTTCCGTTGCTAAGAAAGGCGGTCATTAAGTAAGTCACACCTGATTAGACAACCTTTTTTTGCCACAGTTGTTACATGAATCATGCAGTTGTTAAGCGAATCGCACACTTGTGAAGCAAATCCGTTTTCCCCTTGACTTCGTTTGTCAGAAGGCAGATGGGAAAGTTGCAAATAGGGATAGCATGACCCGGGGATCTTGCGACCGTGGTAAATAACATGGCCGGTTGCCAAAAAATGTCCAAATTTTTATCACGTGACCACAGGGATGCCGTGTGAGGACCAGCTGTAAGTCACTGCCATCGTAACTTTGGTTGCTAAAGGAATGGTTGGAAATCAAGGGATCCCCGGTCCCAGATTTAGACTGCTGCAAAACTCCAGATCACAATGGAGAACAATGAAGGCTTTGGCCCCATCTGTGGGATGCAGGCAGTACACAGAACCACGCACCCTCCAGTCCGTGGAAAAACTTTTCTCCATGGCACCGGTCCCTGGTGTCCAAAAGGTTGGGGACCTCTGCTCTAGCTCTTCTCAACCTGTGGCTGGTTGGGTTCATGTCGGTCAGATCTGGTAAGGCTAAATAAGAATATCTTGTAAGAACAGGCATAGTCTATGAGCAGAACCGAATAGCAGAGTTGGGAAGGGACCTTGGAGGTCATCTAGTCCAACCCCCTGCTCAAGCAGGAGACCTTATACCTTATTTCAGACAAACGGCTGTCCAATCTCTTCTTAAAAGCTTCCAGCGTTTCAAAAACGTCCATGATTTCAGTGCAAACTTAATGCAATGAAATGGAGAGGAATGTTTACTCCAATTATTAATCATAAAAATATCCCCTTGTGCGCTTATCTGGCAGAGGTGGATGGACAGAGGCGACTTCTGAACGTGGATGGCACTTGTGTAAATGTACCTCTAAACTCTGCTGAAGATGTTACCTAGCCTGGTAAAGAGACGCTCAGAAACCATCCCAAAAGCTCGGAGAACGAACCTCCACCCTCCTCCACCACCTGAGCTACAGATATTCGCCACTAATGCAAACAATATACTGTATACACACACCTACACACATCTCCCAGAAATAAAAAAAAAAGACGGCTAATTATGGCGTTACTGCTACATTTATGAAACCTCTGGTCTCAGAAACGGCTGGCTCACCCAGGCTGCGATCTTTTGCACAGTTACTTGCAAAGTAAGTAGCCTCGGAGTTAATGGGGCTTATTTGTAAGTCGTCGCCTAACGCTTCAGGGCAGCCAACCAAGCCACCATGGGGAACATTTGGTACTGATTAAGTGTGTCTTGTAAACACAGCCCCTGGATTTTGTTCAACCAGCACGGTTCAAGAAGCTGCCGTTTAACACTGGTGAAATCGTCCATAGAACATTTGACTCCCTAACGTCAGAACGGTTGATTTGCACCTGGTTGTATATATGTTTTTAATTCTCCTTGAATGAGGGCTTCACTTTTTTTTTTCTCCTCAAAGTGCCCACAGTTGAATGCAATAATTAAAGAAAGGAGAAAAAAAACAAACCCCAGCTTTTAGGAAAAGAACTTTTTTTTTTTCACCAAGCAATCCTTTTTTCCTTCTCTTTGCTCCAGCCAAACAAATGAAATTTAGTAACTGGAATGTTTACCATCTGTTTAAAATTGGTGTGTTTCAAAGGCAGGGCTATGACTGAATGGAAGGGGACAATTCAACGATTCAATTTAATTATTTAAAATAGTTTTAAACATTATTTCGATTTTTGCCATTCACATTTTATTTTGTCCCTCCCTCCTTTGGCCTCCTTTAATGATTCTATTTCACTGTTTCTTCAATATTAGTGTGACTCTTGTCCTGCGCCGAGTTGACCCATAATGGGTTGGCCATAGGGAGTTCTCCCGCAGTGAGTTGGCTGCAGTGAGTTGGCTGTGGCAAGCTGGCCACAGTGAGTTGCCATAGACACAAGATTGCATTTCTTGACTGGTAACAACATCTCCCTCCTTCACCAAGTGCTGTTGCAGGAGGCAAGTGGACTTTCTCGTTTTTCCTTGAAGACACTTCGCTTCTATAGTAACAGAATAACAGAGTTGGAAGAGACCTTGGAGGTCTTCTACTCCAACCTTCTACCCAAGCAGACTAGAAGACTAGAAGTATAGACTAGACCAGAATAGAATAGAATAGAATAGAATAGAACAGAACAGAACAGAACAGAACAGAACAGAACAGAACAGAACAGAACAGAACAGAATAGAATAGAATAATGCTAAATAGAATAGAATAGAACAGAATAGAATAGAATAGAATAATGCTAAATAGAATAGAATAGAATAGAATAATGCTAAATAGAATAGAATAGAATAGAATGGAATAGAATAGAATAGAATAGAATAGAATAGTGATTAGGGTAGAATAGAATAGAATAGAATAGAATAATGCTAAATAGAATAGAATAGAATAGAACAGAATAGAATTGAATAGAACAGAACAGAACAGAATAGAATAATGCTAAATAGAATAGAATAGAATAAAAATAATAGAATAGAACAGAATAGAATAGAATAGAACAGAACAACAGAATAATGCTAAATAGAATAGAATAGAATAAAAATAATAGAATAGAATAGAACAGAATAGAATAGAATAATGCTAAATAGAATAGAATAGAATAGAATAATGCTAAATATAATAGAACAGAACAGAATTGAATAGAATAGAATAATGCTAAATAGAATAGAATAGAATAGAATAGAATAGAACCATGACAGAACAGAACAGAATAGAATAGAATAATGCTAAATAGAATAGAATAGACTAGAATAGAATAGAATAGAATAGAATAGAATAGAACCATGACAGAACAGAATAAAATAGAATAGAATAGAATAGAATAGAATAGAATAGAATAGAATAGAATAGAATAGAATAGAATAGAATAGAATAGTTGGAAGGGATCTTGGAGGTCTTCTAGTCCAACCTCCTGCTCAAGCAAGACTAATTTTGCTTTGACTGATGAAGTTTGGATGGGCAATGAAACATCTCAGATTAACAAAGTTTGGTCCAGTTGCCAAGATTCAACCTTTAGACATCTTTGACCTGAATGACTAAGTCTTTATTGACATATCATTGATGGCGTCTTGCCTGGACTACATGGAAGGATATGACAGTTGACTAGACTGCAGCTTTTCCTTCTGCCTCCCAAAATCACTCCTACATGCCATTACATGTTGCAATACCATGTGTCATATGTCTGACTAATGAAACACTTCAAAGAACTTTCAGGCTGTCAACACTGCTAATATTGAATATTCTTGCTTTGACACCATGATAACACTTTCGTCCTCTCATGCATACAGCCATCAGATCCTTCTGTCGGCATGCAACAAAACAAAACAGAGGCTGTTGGCTCATAAACCTGGGGGAAACCTATTTTAAGTTTCCTTGATAGGCCTTTTGGAGTGAGAAAGAATTTCATTCCCTCGATAGAATCTCAGTCTTTAGCGAATGCACCGAGAAGTCCTCGCGGAGGCAAAGAAATTTGCAGCACTTTAATTTACGATCATCAACTCGCTAATGTGGATAAATATTTTCCCAAGAATAATATTTCATAATTAAGTGTGATAATCTCAAGGAAAGTGCTCCCTTTCCAAAATGAGAATTACAGTTTATTAATTCACACTTAATTTGCACTGACAGCAACTTGGTGGGTGAAAATTAATATATCATACTTTCACGGCGCTGTCATTTTCCAGCGAGGGAAGAAAGCAGCAACAAAATAATATTAAGAACACAATGGAGTGGAGGACCCTTGGGGCATTCCAGAAGAACAGAAAGAGAGGCCCTGTTTTGTGCCAAAATCTTAAATCTTTTCTATTGGGTCTATTTATGTCATGTCAAGGCAATAGAATTGTCTCGTTTTGGTTTTCATTGGTTAGCTGTAGTATCAGAACTTATCATACTGGGGAAGAGTCCACCACCGCAGGTTTTAGGTGTTTCTTCTGGGCCATCCACTCCTTCCTTTTGTGCAAGACCATACTTACAACAGTATGTTCCAAGATCAACACCCAAATCTCCCAATTCCTCAAGTTTGCACCTCATGAAGTTTCCACAATACAGAGATGAATAGAATAGAATAGAATAGAATAGAATAGAATAGAATAGAATAGAATAGAATAGAATAGAATAGAATAGAGCTGGAAGGGATCTTGGAGGTCTTCTAGTCCAGCCCCCTGCTCAAGCAAGAGGACCTATACCATCTCAGACAGGTCTCTTTTTAAAAACTTCCAGCGATGGAGCACCCACGATTTTTGGAGGCAAAGCTGTTCCACTGGTTGATTGTCCTCACTGTCAGGAAGTTTCTCCTTAATTCCAGGTTGCTTCTCTCTTTGATCAGCTTCCAACCATTGTTTCTCATCCTTCCCTCTGGTGCTTTGGTGAACAACGTGACCCCTTCTGCCTTGTGGCAGCCACTCAGATACTGGAATAGGGGGCTTCCTGACAACGTTGTGCAGAAAATCCGTTACTTTTGAAGCTCCATCAATCACTGCAGCTTCTTCACTGAACGCATTTTCTGACATTTCCATGAGTTGAATGGCCAAATCCATAATTCTACCAAAAAAACCCCAAAACGTTCCACTGAAATGAATGGCGGTGATTCTGAAAAGTGTTTGCTTTTGTACACCCTGAATTTCATGGAGAAATCCAAACCAAACTAAACCAAAAAGGTGCCTTTTCCAAAAGCCCACTGGACTTTCTTGGTTTTTTTTTCTTTGAAAGTGTTTTGCTTCCCACCCAAGAAACTTCTCCAGTTGGCCTTATTTGTGACCAACTAGCAAATATTTTTACAGGGTTAAAAACAATGGTCCCTAGAAATTTTCTGAAGTGTGCAGCAAAGGTGAGAATGAAAGTAATTCATGAACAAGAAGGCAAAGGTGTTTCTTGCAAGTTTTCAAGCCATTGTGCTCAGCCTCCTGTTAGTCATATCATAGTCATAGCAGTAAAAGGAGGAGGAGAAAAAAAGAATAGGTTAATGGGAAGGAGGAGGAGAAGAGAAATATATTTCTGAAATATATTTCAGGAAGTAAACCATTAAATGTCTCCAAATTCTGTTATTTTTGATAAACTAATCAATGCCTATAATATATATAAAAAGAGTAGATTAAATTAACTGACCCTCATATATTTAGTGATTGCTGCTATATGACCAAGCAACATTTCTCAGGAAATGACTTGTCATGAGCTATCAATATTCCTTTAATCCCATGTTTGTTATTGCTCTGCCTTGTTACAATCTGCAATGGCCACTCCTGAGCAGTTGGTCTGCTTACACAGTGAGAAATGTAAATGACTACACAAACAATCTGATTGTAGCATTTAATTCTCCCCTCCATAGATTTTCAGGGACCTTCTCCCCTCCCCTCCCCTCCTCCCCTCCTCTCCTCTCCTCTCCTCTCCTCTCCTCTCCTCTCCTCTCCTCTCCTCTCCTCTTCTCTTCTCTTCTCTTCTCTTCTCTTCTCTTCTCTTCTCTTCTCTCCTCTCTCTCTTCTCTTCTCTGCTCTCTTCTCCTCTCTGTCTCTTCTCCTCTCTTCTCCTCTCTTCTCCTCTCCTTTCTCTTCTCTTCTCTCTCTGTCTCTTCTCCTCTCTTCTCCTCTCCTTTCTCTCTCCTTTCTTCTTTTCTCTCCTCTCCTCTCTCTCTTCTTTTCTCTCCTCTCCTCTCCTCTCCTCTTCTCTTCTCTTCTCTCCTCTCCTCTCCTCTCCTCTCTCTCTCTCTTCTCCTCTCTTCTCTTCTCTTCTCTTCTCTTCTCCTCTCCCTTCTCTTCTCTTCTCTTCTTTTCTCTTCTCTTCTCTTCTCTTCTCTTCTCTTTTCTCCTCTTCTCTTCTCTTCCCCCACTTTTTATAACAACCTTATTTGCTAACATGGAACAGTTGTTGATCTGGACATTTTTTCCAAATGTGTGTGCATGTTTGTATTTGTATTAGCCTCCTACACAAACTGTAACTTTTCTTTGTTTGCACAGTTAGACTACACGCTCTCCCCCCCTCCCCTTTCAGAACATATTGGCTAACAAGAGACCTTGTGTTCTGATTCCAGCTTCTAAACTATTTTATTTAGCTTTGCCAAAATCAAGCACAGTCTGGGTCAATTTACAACTTTCTACTGTCTGAAAGTGCCATTCAATTTCTATTCCCTTGGATCCAGATACGTTAAGGTGAACCTTTTCAAAACACAAATTAAACAAAAACAACAACAACACATCCTGATGCACTACAAAGATCTTAATTCCCATCTTCTGACCACACTTCCCATGGGGACACCTCCATTCTCTTTGCTGTATGATAAAACTGAGCCCAGGGCCAGGTAAGATAAATTGGAACAGAAAGAGTAACTGAATTCGCACTGTAATAAATTTTTAAATAGGATTTGCTTGGCTTTGGATTAGCTTCTATGAACTCAGTCATTGTGGTTAGCAAATTATTGGTAAGAGCTAAGCCCGACCTGTGTATCTTATTCAAATATGGTTTACACAACAAACTGTACTTAAGCCACATATGGCTTAGGGTGACAGGTGACTCAAGTCATACTGTATATTTAAAAATATACCTGCTCAGTGCTCGACCATTTCTTTTTTAGTTTTGTTCAAATGCCTTTCATGTATAGAATGTACACATACGCAGGTGAGGCTTGCGAGTTTGATTCAAGGACAGAGATTATTTGTTGAAGGGAGAGTTAGGTTTTCCCATCTACACAACCCGGAGCGGCAGAACTATCCTTCCAGATGTTTGATGATCATTTTGCAAGTGTCTTTATGACAAGTACAACTTCATCGGAACGTTATGGTTTCTGTTATAAAAATTAAATGTTCATAGTCAGTTTACATACTCCATCCATCTGAATTCCAGATGTGCTAGAGATGACAACAGCAGCAAAGAGTTCTGTTGCATGTGAGGACTAATGATTTTCATGTGACAACTTGCAGTGTCTACATACCTAGTACTTTGGCAGATGTAGCTTCACCATGGGACTAGGGGCATATAAATTTTCCTATCGTTATTTCCCAGATCTCATTTACTTGGATGAAAGAGAAAGTTGCTTTTGAAATCTCTTCTAAAAGAGAAAAGAATTTCAGTGACATTCTCATGGGATAGATAAAATGCTATATATATATCGTCTCTAGAATTTTGCTGCAAGTGCAGGGTATACTTTTCACCCAGCCAGCTTTCATGCTAAGGCGGGACTAAAACTCATTATCTCCTGGTGATTGGTCCAAAGTCATCCAGCCAGTTTTCACGCTTAAGGCAGGACTAGAACTCATTGTCTCCTGGTGATTGGCCCAAAGTCACCTAGCTGGTTTTCATGCCTAAGGCGGGACTAGAACTCACAATCTCCTGGTGATTGGTCCAAAGTCACCTAGCTAGCTTTCATGCTAAGGCGGGACTAGAACTCACTGTCTCCTGGTGATTGCCCAAAGTCACCCAGCTGGCTTTCATGCCTAAGGCGGGACTAGAACTCCCAGTCTCCTGGGGAGAGAGAGAGAGAGAGAGAGAGAGAGAGAGAGAGAGAGAGAGAGAGAGAGAGAGAGAGAGAGAGAGAGAGAGAGAGAGAGAGAGAGAGAATAAGCATTGCATGTTTAAAAATAAGTGTGTGTATGAGACAGAGAAAGAGGGAGAGGGAGAGGGAGAGGGAGAGGAAGGGAGAGCAATATTTTGAGATTGGGAGGGTTGGGGATTTTAAAAAATCAAAACACTTTTTCTCTATCTACTATGAAACTCCCCCAGCTTTGCTTTGGCAGGAGCAAGTCACATTTTTTAGGAAGCTGAACAAACTTTCATCTGCCAAAATATAAAGTGAATGCAGGAGCCAAGAAAAGGTTAAAAAAAAATAAAAAATAGCCATTTCAGTTATTTATTATTTCATATTTTCATGTCTTCCCTCCCCCACCTTTGCATCATTTTCATTCTGGTTCTCAAGAGCCTTCTCACTGTTTGAAAGTTTGGTAAATGTTTTGTTCCAGAGGATTGGGACAGGAGGCCCAGTCTGCAAATGAAGAGAAATCCCTTCAGCTGTGGGGCGCAGATTGTGCTACAGATCATGTCTGGTAAGGCATCTGCAACTCTCTGAAAAGACTTCCCTCAAACTCGGTCATCGAGAGGTGTGACTCAAAAGCCTTGTGAGTCAAACCCTCCTTTTTCATAACTTCTGGAACGTCGCCAAAATGTCACCTTTAAATGGGAATGGAGATGTTTGAATGCACGCACAGAATGACTTAAGATGGAAGACTTAAATCTTGAGGAGGGAAGTAAGATTGCCAAACGTTTCACGGGACCAGCTTTTAAAAAAGGTCCAAAGAAAAACAGGCAGGATAACAAAGATGTTCCTCGACACGTTTGGGAATAGGAAGAAGAGAAAGGGGATCCCATTACAACTTTTTTTGGTAGCAGTTCATTTTTTCCTCCATGCAACAGATTGCGGGTGATGCTGATAGTAGCGGAGATGGTGGTAGAATCTCATTTTCTTTAAATTTTGCACTAAGCTTAAAATGTTCTTCGCTTGCAAAGGTGATATCAGTTTAAAACCTCCATAAATATTATGGAAGGCGGGAGGGGAACCCTCGCATTGAGGAACCTATTCAGAAACTTTATGGTTCTCCAAGGACTAGAACAGCACAACATTCCTGAATCAATTCCAGTAGAGCAAAGTCTGTTGCCATCTGGTGTTGAACCACCATCATGACACCACCCTTACGGCGAATTTCTTTTCTCACCCTAAGTTTAATGATTAATGACCTTGCAAAACCTAAGTGCTTTGAAAATTATAATTTTGCCCTTTTCTTCCTCCTCCGAGCAGCAAATTGGGTCAACGTGTTCCACAAATTTACATTTCAATTAATCCCTTTCTTTCCTCCCTATGGCAATAATACTTTGCATTAGCCATGCACTGTAGCCGCTCGAGGAAAGACGATCCCTTCCACCACTTTGCTCATGAAAAAGCTCCTTCATTCAGAAAAGGCCACGCATGGATAAGAAGAAATCTTCAACCTTCTTCTGTCTTCTTCCATTAGATTGAATAAATGCACTGAAGAAGATAGGGCGGTTTCAAGTTCTCGGCCTCTGAAGGAGCTCCTTTCAGAGGTTTCGCCTTTCAAACGTGGGATTCTACCCTTATCCACTTGAGGTCCATCTATGTTCATAACTACTGTGAGAAGAGTTTTTTCCACCCTCTTCATTGGTTCTCATGCAGAGCATGGGTATTTCATTCATAGCTTCCCCTTCTCTTGTGTTACCTCTGTTTCGGGTGGATTTTTAGTTTGTGCCTCAAAGACGTAGGGTAAGATCATAAGTTTCTTCAGCTAGATAACTATAGATAGCAAGTTACTTGTCAGAAATGACCAGGCTGAGCCTGAAAGCGGGGTCAAATGTGTCATCGGTTTGGAGTCATTATGCTCCCACTAAGAGACCCATGTCCAGCCATCTGTGAATTCTCTTGACTTTTATCCAGCGCCAATTTGCTTTAACCACTAGTAGATCAGATTCTTATGTATAGGTAACCATGAAATAAACTCGTAGTACTTTGGAAGGCTGTTCCAACCACTGGTTTCTTGTGCGTGACATTATTATTCATCAGTATGTGTCGGGTACAAACCATTAGGCCCACACAAGAAGGGTTCAATATTACTGATTTATTGCTCAAGCCTATGCACAGGAATCTTCTCAGATTAACGGTCTGTAACTGGATAAAACTAGTTAAGATTCAACAACACTCAGAGGGGTTGGAATTCATCCTCTTGTGACTGTATAGAGCAGGGGTATCAAACTCAATTTCATTGAGGGCCACATCAGCATTGCAGTTGCCCTCAGGGGGCCGGATGGATGTGGCCAGGGTGGGTGTGGCCTACTGGGTGGGTGTTGATGGAGTGGGTGTGGCCTACTGGGTGGGCATGGCTAGCTCTACATCTTTCGTGTCAAGGTGCCTGTGGGGGCCTGGGCAGAGATCTGAGGGTCTCTGGTGAAGGGGGTGAGACCGGGGCAAGCGCCAAGGCATGGTCCATTTCTTCATCCCTCAAAGGGTGACACCTCCCCATCATGCACCCAGGGGGTGGGGCCGATGTGGCAGGGGCTGGTTCCTTGCTGTTTCTAGACGGCCTTGTGGAACTAAGACTGAATGTGTTTCAGCATAGATGGCCACTACAAAATTGTACATTGGCTCCCGGCCGACCTGGGCCAGGGCCAAGGCAGTGGGGGCCGTTCCCTCACTGTTTCCAAGATGGCTTCGCGGGCCACGTGAAACCACTTCGCGGGCCGCATCTGGCCCCCGGGCCTTGTGTTTGACATGTCTGGTATAGAGATTCTAGACTGATTCCTCACTTGATTCCTCCCCCTGGCTCTGCCAGTCTCTCTCCTGCAAATAAGTCCTGCCCCGCCTCAATCTCAGGTAGCAGAAGTGCCTTGTCTGAGAATTGGGGTACTCATTTTTAAAATTCCTTGATTTCAGAAGGCCAGACCTTAGAGAACTGCTGTTTTGGATCAGTGTTTCTCAACTCTGACCATTTTGAGATGCGTGGACTTCAAATCCCCCTCTGTAGTCCTGATGAACTGTCAATGATTGGATGTGTCTTGAGCTTAGAGATGCATCTGAACCAGCATCTAGCACAGAGACACCAGACTAGAAAAACTGGGCAAAAATAACTTTAATTACTTTGCTGTGTGTGTGTGTGTGTGTGTGTGTGTGTGTGTGTTTTCCTAGTATGGCTACTGTGTATTTTTTATTTATTTTTTTTTAGAAAATTGGAAAGAAAAATAGCCAATCAGTTCTTCTTCACCTCTTGAGAAAGTCCCTTCCAACAGTGTCAAGAACACAACTACTCATTTGGGGCAGCAAAATTTATCTTAAAGTGCAGTTCACCCAAATTCTATTACTCTGTGTTCTATCTTTGGGCAGTTGGTCTTTTTAAATCAGTGGAATGACTTGCCTCCAGAAGTTGTGGGTGCTCCAATACTAGAGGTTTTTAAGAAGAGATTGGACAACCCTCTGTTGTGGTACCAGATTTCCTGCTTGAGCAGGAGGTTGGACTAGAAGACCCCTCAAGGTCCCTTCCAATTCTGTTTTTCTATTAAATTAAAAGTTAGTATTCTGGGCTTCCCCCCCCCCACAGCTAGCTAGGATTCAGGCTATATCCTTGTGATGTGCTTAAGTGTTTGTTTGCCTGCCCAGCAGTATGAAGCCTACAATTGTTTATTTTACAGCAATTACACCAACATTAATAAGACTGCTCCACAGTAAATGGGTCCTAGATTACAACCTAAATGACTTATTGATCAATACGTATGAAATGCTGAAAACCTATGAACTTAAGGATCCAGGATGCTTATTTGTTTCCTTTAAAAAAAAAAAAAGGAAATAGCAATGGTCCTACATTGATCTCATTATAAAACTCCATAAAGTTCTGTGAGATGAATGAATCTTCTGAATTGTGGTGTAAGTTGCTTATATTTGCTTACTGGCCTCTTTTGGGAGTTATTAGTGTCCCTAGCCCTCAATGACTGGGTAATTTCTTCTATCTGTCCTTATTAAGTTAAATCAATTGAACTTTGGCAAGGCCCTGGATAGGAAGCAGGAGAATCCTTCCAGCATCTGCTGATCGGCTTTATAAATAAGGTGAATGAAGAGGCATGAACTTAGCACTTTTCTTTCTTAATCTGTAGAAATCCTGAAGTGTTAAAATAGGGACCCATCGGGTTTTCTGGGCTATGGATTGTGTAAGGCTTTTCAATAGGGTGTTCTACTCTCAGGAGTGGCATGTCCAAGACAAAACCGAAATAAACCCATTCAAACTCATTCACCATGATGTAAAAAAAGATGTTGAGACTCTAGAAAGAGTACAGAGAAGAGCAACAAAGATGATTAGGAGACTGGAGGCTAAAACATATAAGGAACGGCTGCTGGAATTGGGTATGTCTAGTTTAAGGAAGAGAAGGACGAGGGGGGACATGATAGCAGTGTTCCAATCTCTCAGGGGCTGCCACAAAGAAGAGGGAGTCAAGCTATTCTCCAAAGCGCCTGAAGACAGGACAAGAAGCAATGGGTAGAAACTAGGCAAGGAGAGAAGCAACCTAGAACTAAGGAGAAACTTCCTGACAGTGAGAATAATTAACCAGTGGAACAACCTGCCTCCAGAAGTGGTGAATGTTCCAACACTGGAAGTTTTTAAGAAGAGACTGGACAGCCATTTGTCCAAAATGGTATAGGGTTTCCTGCCTGAGCAGGGAGTTGGACTAGATGACTTCCAAGGTCCCTTCCAACTTTCTTCTTCTTCTTCTTCTTCTTCTTCTTCTTCTTCTTCTTCTTCTTCTTCTTCTTCTTCTTCTTCTTCTTCTTCTTCTTCTTCTTCTTCTTCTTCTTCTTCTTCTTCTTCTTCATAATAATAATAATAATAATAATAATAATAATAATAATAATAATAATGTGAATTGTGTTGATTTCTGCATTCATTTCAGTTGAGTTCAGTTTGGTAGATGATGCAAGATACAAGAACTGAAGAAGCTGATATAAGAAATGAAGAAGCTTCTTGGGTGAGAAGCAAAACATCTTTAAACAAAAACAGCTCCAGGCTGGTTAATTAGTGCTTTGACAAAGCTAACAGAGAAAGTACAAAGCATTGTTGTTCTTAGGTCACCCAGGAATATGGAGGAGGTGCGACATGGTGAATGAAATTCTCAAATAGTTTACAAAACAGTGAAATATTATTATCTATCTCTCATTTAATATCTCTCTATTTGTCGTCTATCTATCTATCTACCGGTATCTATCTATCTATCTATCTATCTATCTATCTATCTATCTATCTATCTATCTATCTATCTATCTATCTATCTATCTATCTATCTATCTATCTATCTATCTATCTATCTATCTACCTACCTACATCTTTCTTTCTTTCTTTCTTTCTTTCTTCCTTCCTTCCTTCCTTCCTTCCTTCCTTCCTTCCTTCCTACCTACCTACCTACCTACCTACCTCTATCTATCTGTCTGTCTGTCTGTCTATCTATCTATCTATCTATCTATCTATCTATCTATCTATCTATCTATCTATCTATCTATCTATCTATCATCTATCTATCTATCTATCTATCTATCTACATTATCTATCTACATCTATCTATCTATCTACTATCAATGGATCTATCTATCTATCTATCTACATTAAATATTATCTATCTCTCATTTAATATCTCTCTATTTGTCGTCTATCTATCTATCTATCTATCTATCTACCTACATCTATCTTTCTTTCTTTCTTCCTTCCTTCCTTCCTTCCTTCCTTCCTTTCTTTCTTTCTTTCTTTCTTTCTTTCTTTCTTTCTTTCTTTCTTTCTTTCTTTCTTTCTTTCTTTCTTTCTTTCTTTCTTTCTTCCTTCCTTCCTTCCTTCCTACCTACCTACCTACCTCTATCTATCTGTCTGTCTGTCTATCTATCTATCTATCTATCTATCTATCTATCTATCTATCTATCTATCTTTATATATCAAACTTCTTAACCACTAATCTCCATCTTAGAGGGGCCCTGGGCAGTGATTAGCACAGTATATGATTCAATACATTAGGGTATGCAGCCCCAGAAAATGGATTAATTCAGTAATTAAGCTTATTGTATAAACTCAGCCACCGTTTTGACATTAGAAAGTCCTTAGCTCTTCAAAGTCGGATGGAATTGGAATATTTAGAATGATTTATGCAGCGAGAGAAACAGCTTATGCTCCATTCGTGTCTATATTGCCATAAATCCACCAAGTGGCTTGGCCAGCGTGAACGAAAACAGAACCGAAAAATTGATGTAACAAATTCAGGAGTTAGAGCACACTTGTTTCCTTCATGTACTTTTCAGTCATAAAAAAAAAAAACCCACCACCACCATCCCAGTAAAATATGGCTCCCTTGTTGTCAACATAATTTAGACTGGCTCCAGGCTTCTGGGCGACAGCCATCACCTCTTTGCAAGTCTTTTGGGTGACAAGCAAGTTACAAGGCTTCATCAGAAGGTCATAGATGTGATGATTTATTTCTTATTGTGGTCTCCAGCAGTAGATTACATTAAGAGATGACCGGGTAAAAGCAGCCAATGATTTCAGATTGGCTGCAGCAGCCACACGTGGTCAAAGGTCAGAATGAGGTCTTCTCAGGGATAAAAGGTTAAATACTACAGAATTCTTCCACTGTTGCTGTTTTTGCTAAGTGAGAATTAAGAGGAGTAGGAGAATCAGCAAAGGAATGAGCAGTTGGATGGAATGGCTCTAATTTAGCAATCAGGAACACACAAAGGATTATGGGGTGTGCAAGCTCCCAGATTCAGGAAAGCGAAAGTCGCATTTGTTGCTACCAGTCGGTCAATGTTCTGCTCCAGATTTTCATATATCTCTTTCACGTTGGCTATACTGAACTCCAGAACAGAGAAGGGGCAAATGCTTTGCCCATAACTGAATGGTCTCTTCGAATGTGTCTCTGAAAGTAATCAAATGGCAACCCCATTCCTAGCTTGGAAAGAACCCTAGATTCCATCCCTAAACAGTTTAGACCAGGGGTGTCCAACCTTGCCAACTTTTAAGATGTGTGGACTTCGGCTCCCATGCTTGCTGGGGAATTCTGGGAGTCGAAGTCCACCAGTCTTAAACCCAAGGGTGCTTTTTCGAAAGGCAACTGGACTTTGTTTTTCCTTGAAGATGTTTTGCTTCTCGTCCCGGAAGCGTCTTCAGAACTGAAGAGGCTTCTTGGATGAGAAGTGAAACGTCTTCAAGGAAAAACGAAGGAAGTCCAGTTGCCTTTTAAAAAAGCACCTTTAGGTGCTTTATGGCAATGGACCAGGATACTTGCCGGACCGTCTTCTGCCTCATGAATCCCAGCGACCAGTTAGGGCGCATAGGATTGGCCTCCTACGGGTCCCGTCTGTTAGACAATGTCGTCTGGTGGGGCCTAGGGCAGGGGCCTTCTCCATTGCTGCCCCAGCCCTCTGGAACCAGCTTCCCTCAGAGGTTCGTATTGCTTCCTCCCTCCTGGCCTTCCGGAAAGCACTAAAGACACATCTATGCCAACAGGCTTGGGGCGTATGAGCTGTGCTCTGCCCCTCGGCCCTAAGAGTGTCCCGCCATCAGCGGCTGTGAGCTGAATGTGCCTGTATGTTTTGTGAATGGAATTAATTTTTAAAATTTTAAATTAATTGTGTTTTTAAATTGTTTTTTTTTTAGAAGACTACTATAAAACTTTATTGGGGAATAATCCACCATAACATTGAAAGAACAGGTAGTCAAATTCTTGAGAAAACCTTGGGTTTGACCTAATATACAGTGAAAGAATTCTGTCAGAAAAAAAGGTCTATGTCTATCAAGATCCATAGTCTTAATTTCAATTTACTTACTTATGATTCTAATTATAATATTTAACTCAATATTTGTTTTCACTGAAAAATGACAATATTTTTAGTAGACAATATTTTTCCATCAAATTATTAGAATTGAAACAAAATACATTTAATTGCTTTCCTATAAAAATGAAGTCCAAAATTTTTTAGAAGTACTTCCATAGTGGAGATGGGATCATCTTTTCTTGAAGCCATATTTCTTTCGCTCATAAAAGAGATCTGTTTTTGAACTACCCAAATTGACAATCTTGGGACAGCCATCTCGATCTTTTTCTTGAATAGTACATTCCTTGCAGTAATAAGCATCAGAGACTCCAGGACCCCCACATATCACACAACGTCCTTGGTAAGAGCCGTAGTTGCACTCATCACAAATGCGTACCAGTGTACAAGGTCGTACATAAGAGTCGCAGATAACACATTTGCCATCACATTTTTCACATAGTCTCCCAATAGCCACTCCAGCCTGTTTGCGGCAGAAGATTAAATCTGGATGATGTTTAGCCATCCCCTCAGGTTCTCGTCTCGCGCCGTTGTTCTTCTCGTCTCGTGCCGTTGTTCTTTAAATTGTTTTGTTGTTGTGAGCCGCCCTGAGTCTTGGGAGAGGGGCGGCATATAAATTAAATTAAATTAAATTAATAAATAAATAAAAACCATGACTTGCATGACTGAGAATCTCCATAGACACAAGTCTTAAAGTTGCCAAGGAAGGACACCCCTGGTATAGACACAATTTATTCCAGTGGTTTAGTTTTCATAGCAAGCTGCAAAGAGATTAGATCTCCTCTTGAAATATCTTCATTTCCCTTACGTTATGCCTTACTGAAATTTCCTGAAGATAATTTAATAGATGGTGCATCTCTTTCCTTTCATTCCTTGAACTACGAGAGACTTTCTCAGACTTTACCCCCATCTCCTTGTCCATCACTTCTAAATCAACGGCCCTGCTGCCATTCTTCTCCAGTGCTCATATAGGTGTCCAATTAGCAGGATACAAGTCCCAGAATTACTCAGGCAGACGGTTTAATTTTTATAACAAGTTGACCAGCCACAAACTCATCAGATTTCCTCCCCCCCTTTTTTTCTCTCCAAAATGAAAAAAAAAGAAAAGAAATAGTTTACACTATTTCCCTGATAGATATTTCGGTTGTCTTATGCCACACCAAATTGCAATCATCTGTATTTAAGACTAATGGATTTGAAATAACCCACAGGCTCCTGCTTTAATGAGAGTTAGATTAATGAAAAAAGACCTTTTACCTTCCACTGCATGACAACATTTTCAAATTACATTCCTGAAACAGAGAATTCACTTATTCAGAGTAATTGGATGCGGACTAGGGTTAATACGTACAATGTCCTTATATGAAAATGTTCTATTGTAAGTAGGACTGTATGATACCTGAGGCATTCTCACTAGATCTCCTTTGGCTCAGAGTTAATTATACTGCTTTCTATTTTTTGAATGAATTCAAGCATGAATTCTACACAGTAAAGATTGGGATAATTATATTCAATTCTGCTTAGTGCCCCTCTGAATGAATTGACCTTTTTGATAACACTGGCCTCTTGAGCAGGAAATCTGAAGAAATAGTTCACAAAGCCACCAAATGCAAAGAGGTGATGGGGGAGGTTGGGTGAGAGAAAGAAAAACGGGAGAAGAAGGGACAGACTGAGCCTTATGTGAAGGAATCAATAGTTGAAGGAACAGTAGCATCAATGACACTCAAGGCTTTTTTTTTTTAAATGCATGGGAAACAAATAAGTTTCTCCTTTAGAGGTGGTTGATAGAATGGTTATAATTTCAATCAATCAATCAATCAATCTGAATAGAACTGAAAGGGAGCTTGGAGGTCTTCTAGTCCAACCCCCTGCTCAAGCAGGAGAACCTATGCCATTGATGGCGAACCTTTTAGAGACCGAGTGCCCAAAAACTGCCCCACCCTCACCCCACACCTCCTGCACTGCCCCCCACTCCACCCCCGCCTCACCCCCGGCCACCTGCAGGGCCACCCACCACCTCCATGGGCCACCGATTGCCCAGGTGGCCTAGCAGCACCATGGCGGCCACACCTTCTTCTCGTGCCCAGCAGCAGCAGCTGTTCGCGACAGGGTGCAAGGGCGGAGTCTTGTCCCCACTGCCTGGCTGCCATGTCCTTGGCTGTGCTGCTCCAGGCAGGCCATGCCTGGGGCAACTCTCCTCTGGGGGGGGGGCTGAAGGTGTGGAAGGGGCTGTGGGTGGAGGCGGGGTTGGGGCAACGGCACGTGTGTGTCCACAGAGAGGGCTCCGTGTGCTACTTCTAGCACTTGTGCCATAGGTTCGCCACCACTGCCCTATACCATTTCAGACAAATGGCTGTCCAGTCTCTTCTTAAAAACTTCCAGTGTTGCAGCATTTACCGCTTCTGGAGGCAGGTTGTTCCACTGGTTAATTGTCCTCACTGTTAAGAGATTTTTTCCTTAATTCCAGGTTGCTTCTCTCCTTGATGAAGTTCCAGCCATTGCTTCTTGTCCTGCCTTCAGGTGCTTTGAAAAATAAGTTGGCCCCCTCTTCTTTGTGGCAGCCCCTCAAATACTGGAATACATGTCACCCCTAGTCCTTTTTTCTAGACTGGCCATACCCAACTCCTGCAACTGTTCTTCATATGTTTTTGTCTCCAGGCCCTTAATCATCTTAGCTGCTCTTCTTTGCATGTCTCAACATCTTTTTTGTGATGTGGTGACCAAAACTGGATGCATTATTTTAGGTGTGGTCTTACTAAGGATTTATAAAGTGGTACTGGTTCAGTTTCTTTGAACTTGTGAAGCCATGTTGCACTATGGCATCACAAGGTCCACTTGTTTCAACACAACAACAACACCAGTGACTTGAAGACATCAGTGATCACATGAATGGGGAAGAGGGCTTGATGTAAGGCAAGCTGAAGTAACTCGGATGGTGACAATCCATGTCACCATGAGTGGTGATGCCTACTCAGTCTTTCTTTGTCAAGCACGAAGTATCAGGACCACACACACTAAGTTCCAGTTAAGATGATTTATGGTTCATGCCTATACACAAGAATCTACTCAACTAACTAGATAAGATTCAACAGAATTCAAAAGGGTTGTGGGAACGTAATGATTCTAGGCTGATTACTTGCTTGACTCCACCCCCAGATTCTGTCTACCCTTCTACATTCTTCGAGTCAAAAGTGTTGGACAACCCTGGGAAAACCTATACAACAGTCTTTGACAATGAATCTGCTATTGCTTTGAGTCCCGTTATTTCACATATTTTGTCTGTGGGTATTTGAATGTATTCAGCCAAACAAATGAACCTTTTTATTACAGTCACTTAACAGCATTGTATTCATGATGGATTTACAAACTCAAAAACTCAGCAGCACAGTTGCAGGGGAAAAAAAAGTCTGCCTTTGAGGATCAGATTTTTAGCTTCAGGTTATTTTGTGCATCTGGATCCAGGCTAAATCCTAGCTATGAAATCCTATTTTCAAGAATTGTTTCCTGAAAAGATCCTTTGAGATGCCACAGTGGTAATAAAAAAAGGAGGGTTATCTGACCAAAGATTCCTTTATGATACCAGAGCCTCAATTTAAAAACTATATCATAAAAAATCTTAAAACCTTTGTAATCTGCAGTACAAATGCACATTTTATATTAGGGGATAATTAAGAGCCCACAAGCTAATTAAACAACATGAATGGCAACTGCATTCTCCACATAAAAGACATCTCTAGAAGCAAGTCATGGATACGTTTTGGGGTTTTTGGTGAAAAGGTTTTGAGAGAGACTCAGCCTTGATCATAAATCCAGTTAATGCTCTGAGCTAAATATGGTACATAATGCACACATGTATACTCACCCAGTATACATTTTTCCTCTTTGGAAATAGTATTTATAGCAAGAGTAAGCAAAATGGTCTGCTTTCATGTTTCCAATCTCCAATTTGGTGAGGAACAACCCTTTCTAAAATTATTCTCAAATGGCTCTGGAAAGAGCTGATGATGTGTAGGTGGCACCTATGTGTAGAGCAGGGGTCTTCAAACTTGGCCCTTTTATGACTTGTGGATTTCAACTCCCAGAATTCCTCAGCCAGGCGTGCTGGCTGAGGAATTCTGGGAGTTGGAAGTCCACAAGTTGTAAAACGGCCAAGTCTGAAGACCCCCTGGTGTAGAGCAAGCCTAGGACATTTGCAAGCCTGAATTGAAAAAATAAGATGGTTACCCTTCTGTGGGGGCACCCAAGAGCCACAACTTAAACCTCCAGTGGTTGCCTTCTCACCATTTACTAACAAGCTTAGTTGGATTCTTCATGGATTTATTGGTTTTTGGCTCAGTGAGTAGTGTGAATCTGGGACACATTTGGAAAGCATGTGATTCAGCATATTGTGCAAATTTAGAAAATAAGTCAGTGTGTTGTGTGATCAAGCCAACAGTTCTCTGTCGTGATTTTCATTCATAGACCCTCTAGATGCCGATAAATAGCACCAGAAAGATGTAGAATGTTTTGCTCTTTGCTGGATCAATTAATAGGGACAATGTCCATCCAATCCAGCAGAAGACCGATCCTCTAATGATATCTAAGCTATCCAAGTGAGAAGAATCCTAGGAGATCAGGTTGCTATTAATGGGAACATCTTCCTGGTGTTCTTTCACCGATGAACCACTTTGGTGAATGTATCGAGGTGTATGTATATATGCAAGTCATCCTCATTTAGTGACAATTGGGACCAGCAACCTGGTTACTATGGGAAGCAGTCACAACCTACGTGCCTACGATCCTACTTCAACTTTCTTTTGCTTTCCAGACCTGCAAAAGTCATGCATGTGAAGATTGATCCTAAAGTTACTTTTTTCATCATCGCAGTCACTGTGAATGGTTGTAAAATGAGGCATTTGCAGATTGAGGAGTACCTGTATGGCCGCCAAATCAGACCCCTGCAGGTTTTGTCAACAAGATTTTGGAAGTGGCACCCACAAGGCTAGCTAAAATATTTCACCTTTATGTTGGAAATGTAAAATAGCCATCGGATCATATTACCATATGTGGTGGGAATGCTCAAAGGCCCGCGAGTATTGGAATAGGATACGAAGTTGGCTGAAAGATATATTAATATTGGACTTAGAGTTAAAACCTGAACTCTTCTCGTTGGGAATAACTACAGGGAAATACAATAAGGGAACATTCTATTTGTTGTTACACATCTTGACTGCAACTAGGCATGCGTTTGCACAAAAATGGAAGAGCAAAGGAATCCCCACAGAGGAAGAGTTATTAGCATGTGCGGAAATGGACAGGCTCACAATGGTATTGAAAGACAAATGTGGATCAGTTTATTTCGAAACTTGGGATAAATTTTACCGCTGAAGGGATTCGAGGAGGACGGTTGGGATTAAAGATTAGCGTTAAGATAGAAATATATTTATATTATTTTAGAATAAGTACTGTATATAAAACTTAGATGTATAATTATAGATGAAGAATTGATTGTAAAATGTGGAACAACCTGATAAGAATGTATATACTGGAATGTCACGTTACATCCAATGTTTTTTAATTGTATCATTGAACCCCTGTCATGGTCTGATCACTCTCTCCTACGCCTGGACTTTCTGACCATTGCACCCCACTGCAGGGAGGCGGAACCGGTGAGATGGTACTGCCCCAGGCGGCTGATGGAGCCCGAGCGATTCCAGGCAGAGCTTGGGCCAATTCCTGAGGTTCGGATACACGACTCGGTCGAAGAGCTGACGGCAGCCTGGGATAGGGCTGCGGCCGGCGCACTAGACCGGGTCGTGCCTTTGCGGCCTCTGATTCGGCATGCATCTCAATCGGCCCCTTGGTATAATGAGGGGCTGAGAGAGATGAAACGCTGGAAAAGATGCCTAGAGAGCAGTTGGAGATCGAGCCTTGCCGAATCTGACCGAACACTGGTAAGAAACCATATTAAGTCCTACCTAGCGGCGATAAAAGCAGAGAAGTGTTCTTACTTCACTGCTCTTATCGCATCATCAGATAACCGCCCAGCCTCCTTGTTTAGGGTGACCTGCTCCCTCCTTCATCAGGAGGTGAGAGGAGACCCCTTAGAAGGTAGAGCTGAGGATTTCGGAAAATATCTGCATGATAAAATCGCTCAGATACGGGAAGGCTTTGATTTCAACTGGGTGTGTCCGGTGGGAGAGACGGAGTCTGGTCTTGAGACTGTTATCTGGGCTGAGTTTGACACCGTGACTTCCGAGGACGTGGACAGGTTGTTTGGGGGACTTAGGGCGACCACTTGTTCATTGGACCCGTGCCCCTCCTGGTTGGTGCTGGCATCCCGGGAGGTGGTACAAGGCTGGTTCCAGGTAATTATTAATGCTTCTTTAAGTGAGGGTGTCTTCCCTGCCACCTTGAAAGAGGCGGTAGTGAGGCCCCTCCTTAAGAAGCCTACCCTGGATCCAGCTGTTTTATCAAATTATCATCCTGTCTCCAACCTTCGCTTTCTTGCGAAGGTTGTTGAGAGTGTGGTTGCCAGATAGTTCCCATGACACCTGGAGGAATCGCTATACTTGGATCCACACCAGTCGGGCTTCAGGCCTGGCTACAGCACGGAAACAGCATTGGTCGCGTTGGTGGAAGACCTCTGGCGGGCCCGGGACAGAGGTTGTTCCTCTGCTCTGGTGCTATTGGACCTCTCGGCGGCTTTTGATACCATTGATCATGGTATCATGCTGCAATGGTTGGAGGGGTTAGGTATAGGGGGCACTGTTTTGCGGTAGTTCGCCTCCTTCCTCTCCGGCCGGATGCAGTCTGTGTTGACAGGGGGTCAGAGGTCGACCCCGAGACCCCTTGTATGTGGGGTACCTCAGGGGTCGGTCCTCTCGCCCCTACTGTTCAACATTTATGTAAAACCGCTGGGTGAGATCATCCGTGGTTTTGGTGTGGAGTACCATCTGTACGCTGATGATACTCAGCTGTACGTTTCCACGCTGAACCACCCCAACGATGCTCTTGCCGTGCTGACCCAATGCCTGGAGGCCGTGCGGGTCTGGATGGGGAAGAACGGACTCAAGCTCAACCCTTCCAAGACTGAGTGGCTGTGGCTACCGTCATCCCGGTTTAGTCAATTGACTCCTTTGTTGTCTGTTGGGGGCGAAACAGTGGCCCCCTCGGAAAGGGTTCGCAATTTGGGAGTCCTCCTGGACTCACGGCTGTCTTTAGAGGACCATCTGGAGGCCGTGGCCGGGGGGATGTTCTATCAGGTTCGCCTGGTACGCCAGTTGCGTCCCTTCCTAGACCGGGACTCGCTATGCACAGTTACTCATGCCTTCATCACTTCCAGGCTGGACTATTGTAATGCCCTCTACATGGGGCTCCCCTTGAGGTGCACCCGGAGGCTTCAGCTGGCCCAGAATGCTGCCACGCGGGTAGTGACCGGAGCGCCATGGCGCGCCCATGTAACATCGCTCCTGCGCGAGCTGCACTGGTTGCCGGTGGCCTTCCGGGTGCGTTTCAAGGTGTTAGTGACCATCTTTAAAACGCTCCATGGCATCGGACCCGGATATTTACAGGACCGCCTTCTGCCAGCAAATACCTCCCGCCGTCCGGTTCTCTCCCACAGAGTCGGTCTCCTCAGGGTGCCGTCGGCCAGACAATGTCGGCTGGCGACCCCCAGGGGGAGGGCCTTCTCTGTGGGAGCTCCAACGCTTTGGAACGAGCTCCCCCCCGAACTCCGTACGTTGATGGAATTGCGTTCCTTCCGTCGAGAATTAAAGACATATTTATTTCGACAAGCTGGCCTGGGATAGTAGCTCCGGTTCCAACAAGGCCATAATTGTTTTTAGGGGATTGAGTTTTAAGATTAAGCATTGGTTTTAAATGATCGGACTAAATTATTTTTAGGTAATTGGGTTTTTAAATGATTGGGCCAAATTATTTAATTTATTTTTAATAATTTTACCTTTTGTATGTAAATGTTTTTAATTGGGCTGTACACCGCCCCGAGTCCTTCGGGAGGGGGGCGGTATAAAAATCGTAAAATAAATAAATAAATAAAAAATTATAAATAAAATTTTGGGGAAAAAAAGAAAAAAAAAGATTTTGGAGGTGGCAAAATTCTGCAGTTTTCTTGGCAGCTGCAGAATGGTTGGGGCATCCCGGTGTCATGTGATCGCCCTTTGCAAGCTTCCCAGTGGTTTCTAACCAGCAAAGTCAACGAGGAAGACAGATTCGCTTAATGACCTTGGGAAAAATGCTGTAAAGTTGGGCATGGCTCACTATAAACAACTGCCTTGCTCAGGAGCAGAAATCCTGGACCCAGTCATGGCTCTACGTCAAGGATTATTTTAAGTCTGGAATTGTTATTCAAAGGCTGCAGAAAAAAAAAATTGCCATTCTGGAGTAGTGCGATTTGGGATCTGCAAAAAAATCAACTTGGAGATGGATGTTTGCAGAAAGTTCTGTTAGGCGAATCGGTATTTAAAATGCCCCGTACTTACCTCCCTTTTCAAAGCTGTAGGTAACTAACATCATTTAAAAGAACCTGAGATTTATGTACGATGTGCAGTGAAGGCAGCTGACATCTAATGAATGGTTTACCCCCTTCGCCTTTTACCAGCTGAAAAGATTGGGGGGGTGTTAGAAATAATTACATGATCTCAAAGTAAAAGGCCTTCATTTCTTCTATAAGCGAGACACCAAACGACCTAATTAAATACCATGTATTTTATATCTTGCATGGATAGCAATAATTAAATCGGAGCTGAACTCCAGAGTGCAAAAAGCAACCAAGGTCTAATAATTAGGCATTGCCCATTGCATTCCCAGTAAGCTTTGGAGCTGGTGGGCTCCAAATCTGGTTTGTTAGATTCCGCTAGAATGAAATAATCAGAGATTTTTCTACCCTGCCTTTAAAAGTGCTTCAAGGTTGCGCTTCTGATAGGGGGGTTGAAAGAACCAACTCGGAAGATAATAATAAAAATATTACAAACATCTGACTAAAACAATACTCCACAAGTGCAAGTAAAGAGGCATGAGAGTCAGACAGTAGATCATTTCTTTATTTACTATTTAAATCTGGTCTAAAATAGCAGCAGATGATTAAAGGGGTCAGATATAATTAAGAGTTGTTACAGGCTTGGAAGAAAAAGAGAGGCTTCAGCTGTACTTTATAGAAAGCTAAAGATGGTCCCAAATGAACATGGTTAGTAAAGAAGCAAAGCAAATTTTGATTTTTAGAAAAAAAAATCCTTGCTTGGTAGCTGTTGTAGGAGCTAAACCTTCTCCAGTAGATCTGAATCTGCAGAGGCAGTGAAAGTGTGGAAGAGAGTGAGGAACTTAGCTCGGTTTGACATCACCCTGCCAACAAAAGTGCATATAGTCAAGGCCCTGGTTTTCCCAGTTACAACATATGGCTGTGAAAGTTGGACCATAAGAAAGGCTGAGTGCCAAAGAATTTTGAACTCTGGTGCTGGAGAAGACTCCTGCGAGTCCCCTGGACTGCAAGGCGATCCAACCCGTCGGTCCTAGAGGAGATCAACCCTGACTGCTCTTTAGAAGGCCAGATCCTGAAGTTGAAACTCAAGTACTTTGGCCAGCTAATGAGAAGGAAGGACTCCCTGGAGAAGAGCCTAATGCTGGGAAAGATGGAGGGCAAGAGAAGAAGGGGACGACAGAGAATGAGGTGGCTGGACGGAGTCACTGAAGCAACAGGCATGAGCTTAAATGGACTCCAGAAGATGGTAGAGGACAGGAAGGCCTGGAGGAACGTTGTCCATGGGGTTGCGATGGGTCGGACAGGGCTTCGCAACTAACAATAACAACAAGTTTAATGAAAAGGACTAGGGGTGACATGATAGCAGTGTTCCAATATCTAAGGGGTTGCCACAAAGAAAAGGGGATCAACCTATTTTTCAAAGCACCTGAAGGCAGGACAAGAAACTAATCAAGGGGAGAACCAACCTGGAACTAAGGAGAAACTTCCTAACAGTGAGAACAATCAACCAGTGGAACGTCTTGCCTCTAATACTATGTTGTGGGTGCTTCATCCCTGGAGGTTTTAAAGAAGAGACTGGACAGCCGCTTGTCTGAAATAATATACCCGTGTTTCCCCGAAAGCAAGACAGCGTCACACTTTCTTTTTATCCCCAAAAGCCCCACTATGTCTTACTTTTGGGGTACGGCTTATATTGATTGGAAAACAATTGTCAGTTTTATTTTAAGTATTTTAAGTATTTAAGTATTTTAAGTATTTAAGTATTTTAAGCAGGAGGCGGAAGTGGGCAGGAGTAATATGTCTTACTTTCGGGGTACGGCTTATATTAGCCGACCCCCTGAAAACCCCGATACGTCTTACAATCGGGGGTGTCTTACTATCGGGGAAACACGGTAGGGACTCCTGCATGAGTAGGGAGCTGAACTAGAAGCTCTATTCTGATTCTGATTCAATTCCATATGTATCCAGCAAATAGAAAATAATTATATGCAGTTTCAGATGCAGGACTCTGAAGAACATGTCACACGTAATCTGGTGTTTGCATGACATCCTTAATTAGATTAGTTAAACCCCCAGTGGTTGCCTTCTCACCATTTGCTTAGTTGGGTTCTCCTTGAGTTTGTTTGTTTTTGCTTCAATGAGTGGTGTGAATCTGGGACCTATTTGGAAAATATGTGATTCAGCAAGTTGTGCAAATTCAAAAAATAAGTCAGTGTATTGTGTGATCAGGCCTTCATCTCTCTCTCTCTGTTGTGTTTTTCACTCACAAACCCTCCCGATGCCTTTAATTTCTGCATATCTCCTTTGAAGCACCTCCTGGCCTTGGTTTCTCGTGACTTGATCATTCTCTCAGGGATGTGTGTGTGTGTGTGTGTGTGTGTGTGAAAGGACTTGCCTCAGACAAGGAGAAGGGAAAGAAAAACCAGGAGGGGAAAACTACGAGATCCATTTTCAGCAAGCAAAGAGAGAAAGCATTGTATTTATGAGAAGGAAATGCATTCTCTCCTTTGGATGATTTAAAAATGTGGAGAACAGTGGTGCAATCATGCAGAAACTGGCTGAATAATTTTATATGGCTGTTAAACATCCTGAAACAATGGGAAAAGTTCAAGCGAGCATTTGAGAGAAAGAAGCATTTACAGGAGTCAGTTTCGTAACTAAATAAAAAGTTGCTTGGAAATGGTTATTTTTTTTTAATGACTGTGCATCCATATTCATGACTTTGGGGGTTCTTTATAAAACCTTTGTCTGCACTTAGTATCAATGGAGAATTTACTCCATCGAGACACACACTATTTCATTTATTAGGGAGAATCTGCCTTTTCTGTAACCTCTCACTGATAAAATACTTTTGGGGGGTGTATGTTTCCCCCCTCCTTTAGAACAAAATCTTGTTTGTCTGAATTTGTAATGTTTGCTATCTAATAGGTTGCAAAAATTTGACCTTGAATATTCTATAACTCCTTGCTACCGTCTTGTGACTATCTGGATTTTTACACTCCAAATCACCTATTCCTTACTCAGCAACATTAAGCTAGATGGACTTCAATGCCCAGAATTCTCCAGGCAGTAGAGGTGGCTGGAGAATTCTGGGTATTGCATTCCACCCTGCTTAAAGTTGCTGAGGTTGAGAAACACTATCTTAATTTATAGAGAGCTAAAAACTTTTCATAAGGAAAAAAATACTGTAACTGCATCGTTCCTAATATTTTTTCTATCTCTTCTTTTTCCCCCTTTGCTAAAAGTATTTAATCAACATCCAAGGCTTCCTTGCCCAACAATTCTAAAAATCAAGAAGTATTTCTGTGTAGCTTTCCTCCTTCTCTCTAGTGCGCAGCAACAGAAGCCAGCATCTTCCACCCAGGATCAAATCGCAGAACAAGGATTAATGTGGTTAATTTGGGGAAATGACTGTTAAATAATTTTGAATAAATTATAATTTCCAAATGTCAATTGCTAAATAATTGCCAAATGCCAATCGCATCATTGAAGCAAAATATTAATTGGAAAGAATAAAGGTTTTTCATTTCCTTCTCCCCAAAAAGTGAGGGTGAAAACCCCACGCCCCAAAACACCGTAGGTAGGTATGTTTCTTTCAGAAAAAAAAACCCTAAACCCGATGGATATTATTTTTTTATATTGCAGTGGCTAAAACCACCACTGAAGTGAGTGCCAGTTCTTAATTTAAGAGAAAGTTTTTCACACATTGACACTTAATTTAATTTTAGTTCCCTCCAGGAGGTGAGGGAGGAAATATTTGATACGCCTAAATCAAATACAACATCAGGTTATATATATTTCTCAGCAGTATTACCGGTATATGTTTATCTTCTGAAGATACTTTCCAGTTTAAAAATAAAACCAGACAGGCATAGGCTTTCAAATTATGTATCTGGAACAATTTAACCAACAACCCCCTGTTGAACAAAAAGTCTTCATCATAGTTCAGTTCAAGCTGGGAATAAACAACATGGCAACTACTTTAGAAAGAAGGTTGCAGTTTATTGAAGAGGAGAGATAGACAGGAAGATGGCTCTGGAACAAAAGAGAAAGCACATGTAGGGAATGGGTTTTTATACCCTCTGGAGCCTTTTGTTTGGAGTTGTTCCTGTGGCATGAACTTGGACCTGAATCTGAGTGTGCCCTTTGGTATCTGTGGGTTAATCCTATTATGTCCTGTCTTAGAGTTTGGGTGAGGTATGTAGATTTTAGGTGTCTTTGTCTTCCTAAGCTTCTAGCTTCAACCTTCTTGAATGGTTTACATCTGCATTTCTACAGAACTGGTTTCTGCTTGGGGGAGAGAGACTTGTGGCTATTAAGAAAACTGGGCTTTTCTGCCTCTTTAATATTTCCTTCTCGGGGGGGACTGACTTCCCATGTGGCGAAAGTGTCCGTGGCGTCACCCGGCCCCCATGAATAATGACAGAGACTGGGAATTGTCTCGAAGTGAAGGCCCAGATAGAAATCCAGCACGACCTTTTATTACACATCAAAGGTTTCTTCCCCCTCAATTGTCATCCCAGCGATACACAGCCAATCACAGTACACAGACAGTTAAACATACACTTGGAAAGCCCTGACGCATTTCTCAGGAAACGAAACTTATTTCCTTGTTTCCTCCACCCCCTAGTGCAGCTATCAGCTACGGGATAGCCTGTAGGGGGGGATAGAAACCTTCAGGAATAGAAACTTTTTGCAACATTCCCACACCCCAATCTCATGTGCAAGTATCCAAAGCCAATCTAGACAAGGGACTTTTAATCAAATATATCTGGATACAATATGCTGGGGAAAAAAGCAAAGTATCAAAGCAATTCACCTCGATGCCTGAAATTGTCACTGTTTTGCCACTCAAAGACTCGGGTGCAATTCTAGAACCCCTCCAAAACTTGATATGCAAATTCTATATTTTAATGTGACCGAAAAGAGAAATGATTCATTTTATACTGAGCACTTGTGCTAATTGCATTTAATTAATGTAATTTAATTTGAGTTTGACTGTTATTGAAATGAAATGCCACCCAATGTTTCACTAGACCCACCTCCATTTTGACAGACAACCCAAAGGCCAAAGAGAAGTTGCAGCTTCAAAATGTTTCTGCATCCTGTTGCAGAAACTTCTTTTTATCATGTTTGATAGGTAATATTAGAAGTTCCTGTCCTCAGAAATGGATTATCTGAGTACATGTACATCTCCCTCCCTCCCTCCCCCCTCTATCTCTCTCTCTCTCCCCCCTCTGTGTGTGTGTATGTGTGTGTGTTCACACCTGCAGAAGCAAGATACACACAAAAAAATACTTTTTCATATCCCATAATTCAAATCACTGCAACTAAAGAAGAAGAACAGAATCCAAGGACTTTCTCGTCCACCCACCTGCCAAAGCCAGAAGACTTTATTCCACCTTGGACAAATGATTGTCCAATCTCTTCCTAAAAACCTCCACTGATGGAGCCTCCTAATCTTCTGGAGGCAAGCTGGTCCACTGATTAATAATTCTAACGGGCAGGGAATTTCTCCTTAGTTCTAAGTTGGTTCTGTCCTTGATTAGCTTCAATCCATTGCTTCTTTGGTGCTTTCCAGAATAAGCTGACCCCTCTCTTCTCTTTGACAGCCCGACAATTACTGGATGACTTTATGGCCAGTTGAGACCTCTTTGATCGTGTAATAATAATAACAACTTTATTTTCATTGTGTACTCGGTACACACATACAACAAAATTTACATGACACCCAAAGACCAGGTCTTTGTGTGTGTGTGTGTGTTTAGTATTTTTAACTGTAATGTGTATATGCATGTGTATGTGTGTGTGTGTGTGTGTGTATATATATGTTTTAGTATTCTTAATTGTAACATGTGTCTATGTGTGTTTATGTGCCTGTGTATGTGTGTGTATACACACACACACACACACACACACATATATATATATATATACATACATACATACATACACACACACACACACATATATATATACATACATACATACACACACATATATATATATATACATATACACACACACATACATATACATACAGACACACACACACACATACATGTTACAATTAAGAATACTAAAAACATTTTAAAACAGCAAAACAAAAAACAAAAACCCAGAACCTAAAAACACTAAAAAACATCCAGATTAAATATACATCTTGGGTCGTCAGCTGTATAAATTCTCTGGAAGACATTATGTCTTTAGGATAATATTTTCCCAGCCCTTTGGTTCATCTACAGAAGAGTGTTATTTTTGGAGTCACAGCTTGGACTTGGAGGCGCGATTGCTGCGCCATGTATGTATGTATGTGTGCACATGCACATACACATACACAGGCAAAGCATGAATGAATGAATTCAGTCCAGTTGGGGAATTGAGACTGTTGGCCATAAAAGGCTTGGCTCCAATCTCCGCCATGAAAGATTTGGTTTAATGCTCCATTACACAATTATGAATAACAGGTAATTTCCCCAACCCATCCTCTCTGAAAGTACGCATTAATTTCTCAGTCACGGGTCACTCCAAAAAGAAAAAAGAAAAAAAAAACCCAAGAAGGCTGGACCTATTGTTCCTAGCTGAAAAGCAAAGAGGATTAAGTAATGACATTCTTATTAAGAAGGGTTGATGAATGAAATGCAATAATTAAGTTCCTTTTGTTCTTCCCAATGGCATTCAGAATTGTTAATCTATAACTGGCCAGGGTATAGATCTGCATGCATCCATCATAAAGTAAGTGCTCAAACAGGCACATTGCATTTTGATACACAGAATGAATGGAAAGGAATTTGTTTGGGTGATAATGTGAAATTACCTTCAAATGAAGTTCGCAAGAGTTTAGTTTAGGGAGTGTATCGGATTGTGCTAGACAACTTTTTCAAGAGGGAAATCTTTTTAACTGTTCAAAGGTCTCAGTCACTGAAGCAGCAGGCGTGAGCTTAAATGGACTCCAGAAGATGGTAGAGGACAGGAAGGCCTGGAGGAACGTTGAGCTTAAATGTATTCCAGAAGATGGTAGAGGACAGGAAGGCCTGGAGGAACGTGGTCCATGGGGGTCGCGATGGGTCGGACATGACTTCGCAACTAACAACAACAGCCTTGTGAACTCTAAAGCTTCCTCCTTCCGTTATATAGTCAAGATAGACAGTGACTAATATTTATATGTTACTTATCTGTAAGAGTGTAGGTCTTTACCTATGTTGTATGTACCGTAGTACGTTCAAATGTGTATTATGTATGTGTACACTTTGAGAGCAAGCAACTAAATTTCATTTTTAACATGTGACATTGTGCCCACAGTAAAAAAATGTCAATAAAGGTTATCTATCTAAATTGGACTACAGAGGAATCGGGCTTGATGGAGTGGAATATGCAGATACGTGTAGTCCTCAGCTTACAATCATTCATTTAGTGACAGTTCAAAGTTACAACAGCACTGAAAAAAAATGACTTGCCAGCGGTTGTTGCACTTACAATGGTCACTGCTACCCCGCAGTCATGTGATCAAAAGTTGACGCAACTCACTTATCAACTGCCTGGCTTAGCAAACAGAAATTCTGATCCCAATCGCAGTTGTAAGTTCAGGACTACTTACTGAGTAGTGCTGAGATGGGGTGCAGTTGAATTGTCCTGCCTCCATCAGATTCCCCTGCCCACCAGGACAGCCCTCCACAGAAGAGACCCTTGACATGCAAAATCCTACAAATCTTGGCAATATATAGAAGGCTAAAGTGAAAGAGTTCTTCTTTACATAATGGGTGGTTCAGGACATATTTTTAGTAGATATGAGCCTATAATTATGTACAATTTACAGTCTTGAAGGACGAGGTTATGATTACATAATACCAGTTATTTTTGATTGGGTGAAACGCATTTTTGGTGTCTAACTCAGTCTAGCGACTCACTTGCAAGGGAAGCCAGCTCAGTCAAGTTTCGTTGAGGATAAGGAAGGGAACTGTAAAATAATTTGATAAGCCTTAATTCGACCACTTCTTGATCTTGGATAGCTGCAAAAAAAACATGCAGAGGGGAAAATCGTGAGAAATTTTAAAAGGAAGGAGGAAAACCCCAACTTTTGCGCTCACCTTTAAAAGAGTATATTGTTTTAATCTGCAAGAAAATTAAATGAGAAGTTGCAGAATTGGGTTATGCCACTAATGGAATGATATCAGAAGGAGGAATAAGAAAGAATAACAAAATAACGGCATTGGAAGGGACCTTGGAGATCTTCTAGTCCAACCCCCTGCTCAAGCAGGAAACTCTATACCAGGGGTAGTCAACCTGGGCTCTTTTATGACTCGTGGACTTCAACTCCCAGAATTCTGGGAGTTGAAGTCCACGAGTCATAAAAGAGCCCAGGTTGACTACCCCTGCCCTATACCATTCTCGACTCTTTTTTAAACCTTCCCCTCTCCCTGTATTTATTTAAAAATAAATAATTTCATGTCGGTTCTGTTCTTTTTTAAAAAAAAGAATTGAATGCATTTTCTGATAATATCGGTAACAGTTAAAACTTTGATTAAAAAAAGAGGATTAGAATACTATATCAAATAGAGAAACAAAATAAAACAAGAAATAAAATCAAAACAATTGCCAGACAGAGTTTAGAAAATTCTTTTTCTTTTGACCCACATAGGAAGGATGAGGTTGGTCATGTTAATCCTCCCTGTTTCTGTTCTTTGTCGAGTACATTGCTGGATCTGACCAGCTGAGTCAAGTTTTGTTTTTGTTTTTTTATCATGCGACAATATTGATGGAAGAAAACAGCAAACAGCTCTAGCAAAAATCCATGAGTATCTCCAAAGCTCTGGCAAAATAAGATACCAAACAGCTGTTAGATCTGAAAGTAAAATAATCGATTCTATTAAATGAATTAAGATGGGCGCATTTAAACTGAGAGAGATACAATGCTCCAGAAAAATGAAATTTACAAAGTTTCAGCTGGGTGGACAATGCAAAAAATTCAATCCCAGAATTGAACATAGAATAATAAAGTTGGAAGGATCTCGGAGGTCTTCTAGTCTTTGCTCCAAAAGGAGACCCTATACCAGGGGTCTGCAACCACAATAGCTGGCTGAGGAATTCTGGGAATTGAAGTCCACAAGTCTTAAGGTTGCCAAGATTGCAGACCCCTGACTTAAGTGACCTGGAAAGAAAATTCCATAGCTCTGTAGCTGTCCCTCATTCAAAAGGAAAACCTTGAGAAAAATGGAGGACATGAAACTTGAGACTTTAAATAACGACAAATTAATTCAGCGATAGGCTGGCTGTCCAAGAGATATTTGAACACTGCATAGCTGGCTGAGGAATTCTGGGAGCTGAAGTTCACAGGTCTTAAAGTTATCAAGGTTGCAGACCCCTGACTTATAGCATTTAGAAAAAATGGTTGTCCAATCTGTTTTTGAAAGTCTCCAGTGATGGAGCACCCACAGCTGCTGAAGGCGAGATGTTCCATTGGTTGATTGCTCTCACCCTTTAGGAAATGTCTCCTTAGTTCTAGGTTGCTTCTCTCCTTGGTTAGTTTCCATTCGTTGTTTCTTGTTTTGCCTTTTGCTACTTTGGAAAATAGTTTGACCCCTTCATCTTTGTAGGAACCCCGTAAATATTGGAATACTGTTGTTATGTCTCCCCCAGCCCTTCTTTTCATTAGACTAGACCAGGGGTAGGCAACCTTGGCTCTTTTAGGACTGGTGGACTTCAACTCCCAGAATTCCTGAGCCAGCCATGCTGAGGGGAAAGGGAGAGGTTTCCAAGCTGAGCCATGCTGGCTCAGGAATTCTGGGAGTTGAAGTCCACGAGTCACGAAGGGACCATAGTTCCCCCCATGCTGGCTCAGGAATTCTGGGAGTTGAAGTCCACCAGTCATAAAGTGGCCTAGGCCTAGGCCAGAGGTAGGCAACTTTGGCTCTTTCATGACTCGTGGACTTCAACTCCCAGAATTCCTGAGCCAGCCATGCTGAGGGGAAAGGGAGAGGTTTCCAAGCTGAGCCATGCTGGCTCAGGAATTCTGGGAGTTGAAGTCCACGAGTCATAAAGTGGCCTAGGCCAGGGGTACGCAACCTTGGCTCTTTTATGACTCGTGGACTTTCCTTTCCCCTCAGCATGGCTGGCTCGGGAATTCTGGGAGTTGAAGTCCACCAGTCATAAAAGAGCCAAGGTTGCCTACCCCTGCCCAAATGCCTGAATTTTGATCACGTGACTGTGAGGAAAAATATTTAAATATTTAAACCAGGGGTCTTCAAACTTGGCTCTTTTGTGACTGGTGGACTTCAACTCCCAGAATTCCTGAGCCAGCCATGCTGAGGGGAAAGGGAGAGGTTTCCAAGCTGAGCCATGCTGGCTCAGGAATTCTGGGAGTTGAAGTCCACGAGTCATAAAGTGGCCTAGGCCAGGGGTAGGCAACCTTGGCTCTTTTATGACTCGTGGACTTCAACTCCCAGAATTCCTGAGCCAGCCATGCTGAGGGGAAAGGGAGAGATTTCCAAGCTGAGCTATACTGGCTCAGGAATTCTGGGAGTTGAAGTCCACAAGTCATAAAAGAGCCAAGGTTCCCCACCCCTGGCCTAGACCAGCCTTTCCTGCTTGATGGCCTGGAAGGAAATGGGCTGATGGCACCCACTTGATACGTGTGGCGATGCTGGTGCACCCGTGCATGCGCAAAACGAACCACTAGCACCCTCATGGTGGTGCTACAGCAAGTGGGAGGGGGGTTTCACCAGCTATTTCCATGACTTGGTGGCTAACAGGCCATGGCCTGGGTACCAGGCCACGGACCATAAATTGGGGACCCCTGAATTAGACATACCCAATTTCTGTAACCGTTCTTTGTATGTTTTAGCCTCCAGCCCCCTAAATATTCTTGCTGCTCTTCTCTGCACACTCTCCAGAGTCTCAATTGCAAATGTTAAGTCTCATGATTTGAAACTTAGAGATCTTTTTTTTTCCATTGCTGGGATTTCTTCCATAACAGGGCATATTTTTTAACCATTTTGTCATTCCAATTTCTCTTTTCTGTTTCTATCTTAGCATTCTTTGGGTTGTGTTTTTCTCCTTATTGAAATGGAGTTGCATTGATTCCAGCCCTTTTCTTAGCAAAGCAAGAACAGGGATTGAGAACAATTGGTTGACTCTTGCACATTCTCTTCAAATTCTCAGCTGGGCTAAAAGTTCTCTCTTTCCCACTTTTTTTTTTTGTCTGTATCTTTCCTATTAAATTTTACTTTTCATTTTCCTGCACAGAGAAACCAACTGACTTTGAGACTAGAGGTTTAACTTTGGCTTATTTGATGGATATTCCTTTGATACAACCATTTCTTTGTTTAGCCTTGACTCCATTTTCAGAATTAACTGTCGTCTTCAGCTTTGGAGCAGATACTTCTTACTAGGTCCCTGAAAAGAGGAATATGCCATGGCTATATTTGGAGAGAAGGAATATTAAGCTATCCCATCCGTGGTAAACTACTGTTGTAATCTATGGGATGATTTTGTCGTTTAGAAGTTGAGGGGAAGAAATGAAAGATGACTCATACCCAATTAAACATCCAAATTTTACAAAAGGCTTTCATCTGTTCCTCTGGAAGTATGTAAAGCTGCATTTCATCATAGGCCTTTCAAAATGTACAATAATTGAGATATTATCATGTCAGCTTGTATCTTCCAAAATATGGAAACCAAATGTGAATCTTATTACCAGATCCTAATTGCTTCTCCTTGATCCAACAGTTCTTTAAAAATATATACATATATATAAACTGTCGGGGACTACATGTCTCAGGACATTAGGCAGACAAGGGATTGAATAAAGAGTTGGTGAACTTGAATAGGTTCAAAGTCTTCTTTTCAAAACAAAAAAAGGAAAGGAAGAAAGAGCTTGTTAAGGTAATAAGTAAATTGCTTTCTGTTGGCTTTATTCAAATACAGAAGAGAAGGTTGGTGGTTCAGGGTTAAACTGTGGGATCCTTGATGTTCTTTGAGCTTCGTATTTTTCTTGCAGAGGTTCCATGATCTAACTAGGTAATGTCATCCATGTTAGAAGGGAGTAGTGTTTGTAGAGAAGGAGGAGGAGGAGGAGGAGGAGGAGAGGGAGGGGGTGGGCATGGGGGAGGAGTAAGGGGATGGGAGGATGAGGAGGACTGTGGGGTCCTTGGTGCTCTCTGAGCTTGATGGTTTTCTTGCAGATGTTTCATTATCCAACTGGGTAACATCATCAGTGCTCACTAACATTGATGATGTTACCTAGATGGATATTGAAACTTCTGCAAGAAAAGCAACCAAACCTGCAAAGCACTAAGAATCCACAGTTTATGTCAACATTGTCGGAGCTATGTCCAGCTATGTGAATTTCTTGGTGGGTAGCCTTCGTTGAATTTCACGTCTCCAAAAGTTGCAAGCCAAATTCAGCTCAATTTTTAAAAACAAAAATGGTAGATATTGAGGGGTCCTTAGTGCTCCCTGACCTCAGTTGTTTTCTTCGAGAAGCTTCATTACCCAAACTAGGTAACATCAGCAGTGCACTCTGCACCAAGGACTCTTCATTTCAGCCCTGAGCTAGAAATATTCTCCTTTATAGTAGATATTATATGCCTTTTAAGAAGTGAAAACTAACCTAAGTTGCCGGTAATTTAGATAGATAGATAGATAGATAGATAGATAGATAGATAGATAGATAGATAGATAGATAGATAGATAGATAGATAGATAGATAGATAGATAGATAGATAGATAGATAGATAGATAGATAGATAGATAGATAGGCAGGCAGGCAGGCAAGCAGGCAGACAGACAGACAGACAGACAGACGGAAAGACGGAAAGACAGATGGAAAGACGGAAAGACAGACAGACCATGCTATTGGTTGTAGTATTCCAATGAGTGGGATGTTTTAAAAGGCATTCAAGCCATGATCAATAGCAAAATGTTCTGCTCCTCTGCCAAAAGCACAACCAGAAAAACGTATTGTGTGCCAAGCAGATCATTGGACCTCTTAGTTGATAAGGTTTTTTTTCCTTTTCCTAAGTGTATATCTAAGGCTTCGTAAGCTAACTTCCTAACTGCTGTGAGATGCTGGTTGTCGGATAAGATGCTTTCTCCCAACCCTAATCCAAAGTCTAACTTTCCACACTAAAGTCCCATCTTAACTCAGTCCACTGTCTCTTCTATCCATCACTAAAGAAACGGATAAAAGAGAAGAGGCGGGTGGGTTCTTGGGAAATGGACGCCCAATAACTCTATGCAGAAGTTTACATGTCTTAGGATCACATTAATGTTCTGAGTTAGCTTATCATTCTTTGGGTTGTGTTTTGTCCTTATTGAAATTAAATTGCATTGATTCCCCCCCCCCTTTTTTTTTCTCAGCAAACCAAGCTGGGTCCTTACTGAGGACAATCAGTTGACTCCTGCACATTCTCTTCCAATTCTCAGATGGGCCAAAAGTTCTCTCTTTCCCACCTCTTTTCTTTTTGTGTGTCTTTCCTATTAAAGGGGAATGCATTTGCTGGATGTCTGACACAACACAGAAAGCCTTTACACTTTTATGATCGCTTTGTTTACAAGTGTATGTTGCACACAAAGCTGCTGGCTTTTAATTTTATGGCGGGGCGAAACAGCTAATCTGTTTTGACATGCCATCCAGAAAGGCACTTCATTCAGTATATGGACTAACTCATCCATAAGTCATTTCTTTTATACGCATGTACTGGTGTGCCCAAGCCAAGAAAAAAAAAAAGAATTATATCGGCTGTGCGGTTTGAATGATAATGGTCATTAATATGGCGAATTGAGGGTCAAGATATTCATCCCACATATCAAATCCCCTTCTCAATGGGAATAGTCCCATCAGCTGTCAGATTCCATTAAATATATCCCCCAGACCTACTGACCAGCTGACGGCAGAGAAACTCCAAGCCATACACCCACTATTAGCATTATAAAATGTGAAATCAACTGGAAGGAAAGAAAGCAGAGCTGAAAACATAAGGAGGGGAAGGAAATAATCGGGAATGCCCCTTGTGTCTTTTGAAACTGAAATCCAAATCGTTAAAATATATCCCTGTAAAATACAAGGGTGGAAAACCCCTCGGATACAAAGGTTGGCAAACTTTTGTATTCTCCATCCCCAGTTCCAATCTTTCATTCCCTTTCTTTCTTTCTTTCTTTCTTTCTTTCTTTCTTTCTTTCTTTCTTTCTTTCTTTCTTTCTTTCTTTCTTTCTTTCTTTCCCTCTCTCTCGCTCGCTATACCTTCTGTTAATGTGAGATTTGCATAAATGTTTCATGAGGTTAATGCAATGCATAAACCAAACAGTTTATTAAGCAACATCTGTGCTGTTTTGTATCAGATAATGCAGCCTTGTTTCCCAAGTCACTGAAATATAACCCCCTTATCGTAAGGTTGGAGGTTGTTAAAAATGCTTGTTTTTTTTCCCAAAGGCTGTGATCGCAGCTGACATTTTTAGCAGATGCCAGGGCAAGAGAGAGAGAAAGAAGCATTCCTTAATACAAACTTGTGTGCCTTAGCATCTAGAGAGACATGGAGTAGGCGGGGGTGATGGCAGAACCTAAGCACTGTTCCCATCACGCTTGGTGCAGTGCAAAAGCCATGAGGCTGTGTGTCAAGGTTCCGATTGAGAAACCCAATGAAGAAAGCACAGTTGAGACGAACCAACCTCTAATGCAAAACTTTATTGAGTACATCATTTCGGCACAAGTGAAAGGAAAACCAGCTCTGGTAAATTGGTGCTTAAATCAGTATATTAAAAGTATAAAGTTCCCTCCTCCGTAATAGTGCAGCTCACATTATCCGTTAAATGTCAGAGAATTATGAGAAAGTGTCTTTAGTTCTTGGTAAACAACTCTTGAATGGCCTTGGTTCTCCTGGGCTGGCAGCTCAATGTCTGGAACCTGCATTCCATTCTTCTCTCCCTCTCCCCCATGTCTGTAGACAAGCTCAAGCATTCTTCACAGCTTGATATGGTGAGGCATCTGGTATAGGTTAAAGAGATACTCCTCATTTCATGTCAAGGGTGTAAATGTAGGGGAGGCAGGAGAGGTGCCCACTTTGTGCTTCCCCAGGCTGAGAAGGCCTGTCCAACTTCCTCTTGCTACCAATGTCTTGACCCAGGCCTTCAACCCATCTGATTGTGCATCAGGCTGGTGGTTTGGTTGTAGACATCCAAACAACCAGCAAAGAACTTAGGTTTTCTGCACCTCTTTGCTGATAGGGCTGGTGGTTTTCTAGTGCCCAGATATGGTAGTCCAAGTGCAGGGAATGGTACCAGAGGAGCAGTGCAGAAGACAGAAGGATGAGGAGGGAAGAGGGAACTCTTCCTTTGCTACCATTCCCAAGTTGTCCATCCAGAGATCCAAGCTAGACTAAGGAGAAATTTCCTGACAGGGAGAACAATTAACCAGAGGAACGGCTTGCCTTCAGAAGTTGTGGTGCTCCATCACTGGAGTTTTTCAAGGAGAGACTGGACAGCCATTTGTCTGGAAGAGGATAGGGTCTTCTGCTTCAGCAGGAAGTTGGACTAGAAGTCCTCCATGGTCCCTTCCACCCAGTTATTTTACGTTCTATGTTCTATGACTTTAGCTACAACATCTGCTCTAGATTAAGAGCTTTTCAAGATCTTGACAGCTTTCAAAGCCTGTTCCTCTTCTTAGTTATCTTCTTTGTATTTGTTAAAAGAATGAAGCAAATGGAGATGACCAGATGGCAGAAAAAAAAACAATCTCTTATGGCTGCCCTTGGTTATTTACAACGTAGATATGGTAAACCTGCTCTCTCCTTTCTCAACCCACAACAGTTGCAGCTAGGGAGGTCTCTGGCAGTGACTGAGTTTACTCCTGGTGAAGAACCCCATCAGAGGTCCATGCTGAAACCTACAGAGCTCTCCTTCCATCCCCTTTTCATGTATTCATCCCTGTAGCTTTCATCTTTTTCATTTTTTAAGGGGGAGGAAAGAAAACAGGAAGAGAATAGAACTGAGGAAGGAAGTACTGAAATATTATTTTAATGCACTCTAAAGCCAGTCAAAACCTTATCAGGTCATTATTTTTAATGAACTTTGATTTTGCTTCTTAGGCAGCTCAACCAAATTTTTAAAAAAGTAAACTACTTCCTTCCTTCCTTCCTCTTTCTTTCTTTCTTTCTTTTCTTTCTTTCTTTCTTTCTTTCTTTCTTTCTTTCTTTCCTACCCCTCTTTCTTTCTTTCTTTCTTTCTTTCTTTCTTTCTTTCTTTCTTTCTTTCCTTCCTACCCCTCTTTCTTTCTTTCTTTTTATTTCTTCCTTCCTCCCTCCCTCTTTCTTTCTTTCTTTCTTTCCTACCCCTCTTTCTTTCTTTCTTTCTTTCTTTTTATTTCTTCCTTCCTCCCTCCCTCCCTCCCTCCCTCTTTCTTTCTTTCTTTCTTTCTTTCTTTTTCTTCCTTCCTCCCTCCTCCCTCCCTCTTTCTTCCTTCCTTCCTTTCTTCTTTCCTTCCTTCCTTCCTTCCTTCCCTCCCTCCCTCCCTCCTTCCTCCCTGGCAGGAATGAAAGAAAATGCGCTTCCAATCTAAATGCAGTTCAAGTGTAGTTCACGGCTTATAGTAGGTATGTTTTATATTACAAATTCTGCTAACCACTGAGGTGAGATGTTTTGCTTCTCAATGTATCAGGTTCAACACTACAGAAAAAGAAACGTTTACTCAAAAGCAGTGTGTTCTCAATCAGTGTTCAAACCAGTGGAACCATTTTTTTTCCAAGAGCAACTATGCCGGATGAGTGTGCAAGGTGAAATACGGTTATTTCTCAGCCGCACACTGAAATTGTATAGCTGTGATTGTTTTGGGTTTTTTTTTTAATTTTGTTTTGTTTTGTTTCTTACTGCAGGGAACATTTTCAAACAGTTGGCATCAGGTCGGGCTTTTGCCACAACCTCAGCAGGACTTGTTCCCAGGCAAATGTAAATTGATTGGACCCGGCCCCCTTCAAGACGGAGTCAAAAAATGAACTTTTTTTAAAATGTGGGTAGTCCTCAACTTATGACAGTTCATCTCGTGACCGTTCAAAGTTACAAGGGCACTGAAAAAATGACTTACGGCCATTTTTCACACTCACAATCTTTATGGCATCGCCGTGGTCACGTGATCGACACTCAGACAATTGGCAACTGACTCACATTTATGATGCTTGCAACCTTTAGGCAAGCGAAATCAACGGGGAAGCCAGATTCGCTTAATAGTCGTGGCCAGAAAGGTCACAAAACGAGGCCAAGCTCACTTAACAAATGTCTTGCTTAACAACCTAAAGTCTGGGCTCAACGGTGGCTGTACGTCAAGGCCTACCTATAATTTTATTAAGCTTATCAAGACATAAAATACAAAAGAAAAGGAAACTATTGGGAAAAGGGGAGAGGAAAAAAGAAAAGAGGAGGAGGCACGGGGTAGGAAGGGAAAAAGAAAGAAAAAACATTGACTTCCCACCCTTTTTAGGACAGAAAAATAAAATAGGAACCTCAGAGCCTCAACCCAACAAGGGTTCTTGGCTTGGGGAAAGGGACACAGCATAAACAGCAGGACTGAATATTAAGTACCCGAGTCCTAGTGTAGAGTCCGTTGGTTCTGCATTGGAATTTCTGTGTGCAATCAAGATTTATTAGGTAGAAAATTGCTTTCTTTGCAGGCAGCCTCAGCAAGTGTACAAACTGATCCTCAGCTGTTTTAATTGAGCAAGGAACACCTTCTACAGTTGAAAAGAGGCAGCAGCACCTCCTCCTCCCTCCCTCCCTCCCTCCTTCCTCCTCCTTCCTTCCTTCCTCCCTCCTTCCTCCCTCCCATTCTCCCTCCCCTTCCTTCCTTTCTCACTCCTTCCTTCCCCCTCCCTCTCTTTCTTTCTTTCTTTCTTTGTTTCTCACTCCTTCCTTCCTCCTTCCTTCCTCCCTCCCACTCTGCCTCCCCTTCCTTCCTTCCTCCCTCCCTCCTTCCTTCATTCCTCCCTTCCTTTCTTCCTCCCTCACTCCTCCCTCCCTCCCTTCCTTCCTTCCTTCCTTCTTTCTTCCATCCTTTCTTCCTCCCTCCCTCCTTCCTTCCTCCCTCCCACTCTGCCTCCCCTTCCTTCCCTCCTTCCTTCCTCCCTTCCTCCCAATCTCCCTCCCCTTCCTTCCTTCCTTCCTCCCTCCTTCCTTCCTTCCTCCCTTCCTTTCTTCCTCCCTCACTTCTCCCTCCCTTCCTTCCTTCTTTCTTTCTTCCATCCTTTCTTCCTCCCTCCCTCCTTCTTTCCTTCCTCCCTCCTCCCTCCCTCCCTCCTCCCTCCCTCCCTCCCTCCCTCCCTCACTCACTCACTCTTTCCTCCTCCTCCTTCCTTCCTTCCTCCTTCCTTTCTTCCTCCCTTCCTTTCTTCCTCCCTCACTCCTCCCTCCCTCCTTCCTTCTTTCTTTCTTTCTTCCATCCTTCCTCCCTCCCTCCCTCCTTCTTTCCTCCCACCCTCCTCCCTCCCTCCCTCCCTCCCTCACTCACTCTTTCCTCCTCCTCCTTCCTTCCTCTCTCCTTCCTTTGTTTCTCCCTTCCTTTCTTCCTCCCTCACTCCTCCCTCCCTCCTTCCCTCCCTCCCTCCTTCCTTCCTTCCTTCTTCCTTCCTTCCTACCTTTCTTCCTTCCTCCCTCCCTCCCTCCCTCCCTCCATCTCTCCCTTTCTCCCCTTCCTCCCTGGAATGAACTTTATTTTTAAAAAGGTATAAAAATGTAAAATAATTTCACTGGTTTGTGGTAATGGCTATGGAAAAACAAAGGATAAAAAAATGAAATAATTTGCTTTTCCTTCCTTCCTTCCCTCTTTTTTTGGGTGGGTGGGGGGGCAGAGAGGGAAGCCATGTCTTTTAAAAGTGATCCTTGTAGTCTTCAGATACTATTTCTGAAAGGGGATCTGAACATTATTTTTCCCACCATTTTTTTTTGTTTGTTAAAGTGCCATTTTTGTAATCTATCCATCCCCAGCTGTGTGAAGCTACACTTGGCTTAGAAAAAGGCCGGTTACACTGTTGTTAATGTAGGCAAGCCATTTTTAGACCAGGATGGGGGGAAGGGAGTGCAGCTGAAACGGAGTCCAGGAAGGACTTTTGCTGGCTCTCCTTTTTGGGGGGGGCTGAGGTGCTGCAAATGAAGCCCCCCCACCACCCTCCCCCCCCCCGGCCCAGGACAAACCCTGAAGAAGGCAGGATAGTGTTTGTGTACCTGGCCTGGCTGCAACATTTTCATTGCGGGCGAACTCATGCGCTCCCCCAAACATGCTCCCTCTCGCTCTGGCGCTGCTGACTTCAGCTTACTAATTGCCTGACAGCATTTTCTTTGTTGAGCTTTAACTGTGATCATCACACTTTTTGTTGTACTGACAGAGAAATATTCAGTAACAGACGACCTAAATACACCAGAAGCGCTACCCTACCCAGATGTCATTGAGGAAGGCAAGCTGGAATATTTCAGGGAAGAGTCTCCAGGAGTGAAGGGGGAGAGTGACGTATTCCCAGATCAGATGGATATAATATAGATCTCTTTCTTTCTTTCTTTCTTTCTTTCTTTCTTTCTTTCTTTCTTTCTTTCTTTCTTTCTTCCTTCTTTCTTTCTTTCTTCCTTCTTCCTTCCTTCCTTCCTTCCTTCCTTCCTTCTTTCATTCGTTCTTTCTTTCTTTCTTTCTTTCTTTCTTTCTTTCTTTCTTTCTTTCCTTTCTTTCTTTCTTTCCTTTCTTTTTCTTTCCTGTCTCTCTGTCTCTGTCTTTCTTTCTCTCTCTCCCCCTCTCTTTTTTTCTCTCTCTCGTCTCCTCTCTTTTTTCTTTCCTTTCTCCTTTCTCCTTTCTCTCTCTCTCTCTTTCTTTCCTTTTTCTTTTTCTCTCTCCATCTCTTTCTTCTTCTCTCTTTCTTTTTCTTTCTCTTTTTTTCCTTTTCTATCCTATCCTTCCTTCCTTCCTTCCTTCCTTCCTTCCTTCCTTCCTTCCTTCCTTCCTTCCTTCCTTCCTTGACTAGTCCAGGCAGTTATCAGGAGTCAAAGGAACCCCGCCCCCCCCAAAAAAACTCCAACATCTGTTAAATGTTACAGCTAGTCCTCAACTTACAACAATTCCTTTAGTAACTACTCAAAGTTACTACAGCACTGAAAAAAGTGACATGATAGCCCTAAGTCACTTTTTTCAGCGCCGCTGTAACTTCAAATGGCCACTAAAATGAACCGCTGCAAGTTGAGGACTAGCTGTATATAATAATTGAGATACCTTTTATTCTTCTTTATACACACACACACACAATTTTGTGTGTGTGTGTTTGAAAAATGCTTGGCCCTTGGCGAGGAAGATGACCACCCCACCCACGTGCTGAATGGCCTCAGCCGTCGCTGCCTAAGCAGAAGTAATGTTCCAAAATTGCTCACCATCCAAAACTGCCAATTGCGAACTGATTGTAATAAATTAGATTTCCCACCTCCCACCCCCTATGAAATAATGTGATCAATTTCTCATTTTGCTGAATAAATACGCCGGCAGAATGGGGAACGGGGTTTTTTGACCTGCAGTTAACCTCTCGCCTCATTCCCATCGAAGCGGATGGGACGCGGGTACAAAACCTCCAGGTTCAATTGGGGCTAATCATCGGCGAGGACGGAGGGCAGCTGCAAAGTGTTGCTGATTTTACAACTGCCCGGGGGATTCTGGGTCGTCTTACGGGAACCGTTCTGAGCAAGTGAACCCGGCCCTGTGCGATTGGGGAGACAATGAATTCCTCCTTCGGAGCAGTTAGTTCAGAGAAAGGGCTCCACAAGGAGGATGGCCAGTTTCTCTTCTTTGTGGTGAACGTCCGTTGTTCACCCTTAAATACAGCTAGTCCCCCACTTAAAACAGCTCATTTAGTGACCAAAGTTACAACGGCACTGAAAAGAGCAACCTAGGACCGTTTTTCACGCTTACGACCATTGCAGCATCCCCAGGGTCACGTGATCAGAATTCAGATGCTTGGCAACTGGCATGTACTTGTGACAGTTGCAGTCACGTGATCCGCTTCTGCCATCTTTGGAGAAGTCAAGTCCATGGGGAAGCCAGATTCGATTAACAACCGTCTTGCCAACTTAACGCCTGCAGTGATTCTGTCAACAACCGAGGCAAGAAAGATTGCAGAGTGTGGCAAAGCTCACTTAACAAAGCTCAATTGTGGTCGTAAGTCGGGGACTACCTATAATTCTGAGCACTGGGTAACAGACCAGGAGTTTAGCAATAGGTTACAGATCGTCCGTAGGCACAGCTGGAGCAAGTCATAGTGTTTGTTTTAAGTATCCTTGTAAATTTAGCGTTACCTGATTAAATTATATTTTCCCCTCTGCTTCGGATGTAGCGTACTGTGAGAATCAACAGTGCATCGTCCCCTCGTACATGCCAGTTTTCTCAATGGCCGCTTGATATAGCCAGATAATACGGGCAAACTAAATAATGTTTAATTGACAGAACAAATTGTTTATTCTCAAATAATAGCACTAAATTGCAGTGCTTAAAAAGTAGTTAGTTGCTATCGGCCCATTACAGCAGATGGAGTCTGTTTTTTTTTCTTTCTTTCTTTTTCCATAACTAGGCAGATGTAAAATAAAATAAAAATGTAAAAAAAAGCCCAAGTAAACTGTAGTCCAGGATCTTGGTACAACTCGGCTTTTAATGCTGTAAAATATTTGGATCCGTCCAGATGTTTATGAAGTACAGCTGTCATTTTGCTTGTTGCTACATCTTTTCTGGAACAAAGTAATTGGAGATTTTCATTTCCTAAGGAAAGCTTGTAGATCTAATAAAGCTTTATTTCTGGTTTTGGATGGAGCAGTTCAAGCTGGTATTGTGCTGGAGGAGAAAGTATAAATTATCTGTATTTCAATATACAGGGAGTCCTCGGCTTACAGCAGTTTGCTTAGTGACCATTCAAAGTTACAACATCACTGAAAAATGTGACTTATGTCCATTTTTCACACTTACGACCGTAGCAGCATCCCCACGGTCAGGTGGAGGGGGACAAATTTGAAAGCGTGCCAGAAGAGGGGAACTCTCTGGACAATGTGTGTTACCTGCCTTCGCATCCAAAGCCCGGCCGAGGCAGAAGGCCAAGTTTTAAATATAGCCATTTGTGGGAGACTCTTGGCAAGTGGGAAAGAGAAACATTTGGTTCACCCGTTTGGTTGGATCTGGAAAACACTCAAGGCCCACAGTGTAAACAGAAAGCAGCTGTGTGCATTCAGCTTCTGGCTTGGCTACTCACTCTTTTCTCATCCTTGCCTTTTCCTTCCTTCTCCTTTGCCTCAGTTGCTAAAGCGAAGCCGAGGGACAAATTAGAAATGTTGATTTGTTATGGGTAGTCAAAGAAGGGGAAGGGAGGGAGGGAGGGAGGGAAGAAGGAAGGAACAGGAAGGGGAAGGGAGGGAGGGAGGAAGGAAGCAACAGGAAGGGGAAGGGAGGGAGGGAGGAAGAAGGAAATAAGGGAGGGAGGAAGGGGAGGAAGGGAGGGAAGAAGGAAGGAACAGGAAGGGGAAGGGAGGGAAGAAGGAAGGAACAGGAAGGGGAAGGGAGGAAGGGAGGGAAGAAGGAAGGAACAGGAAGGGGAAGGGAGGGAGGGAGGAAGAAGGAAATAAGGGAGGGAGGAAGGGGAGGGAGGGAGGGAAGAAGGAAGGAACAGGAAGGGGAAGGGAGGGAGGGAGGAAGGAAGGAAGTGGAGAGAGGGAGGGAGGGAGGGAAGGGAAGAAAAAGGAAATAAGGGAGGGAGGAAGGGAGGGAAGAAGGAAGGAACAGGAAGGGGAAGGGAGGGAGGGAGGAAGGAAGTGGAGAGAGGGAGGGAAGAAGGAAGGAAGGAAGAAGGAAATAAGGGAGGGAGGAAGGGGAGGAAGGGAGGGGAGAAGGAAGGAACAGGAAGGGGAAGGGAGGGAGGAAGGGAAGAAGGAAAGAAGGAAGGAATGGGAAGAGAGGGAGGGAGGAAGGGAAGAAGGGAGGGAAGAAGGAAGGGAGGGGAAGGAAGGGAGTGGGAGGGAGGGAGGGAAGAAGGAAAGAAGGAAGGGAAGAAGGAAAGAAGGAAGGAATGGGAAGAGAGGGAGGGAGGGAGGGAGGGAGGAAGGGGAAGGAAGGAAGGATTGAAGGATTTTTTTTGTCCCAGCCATAGGAGGAAAAAAAAAACAAACCCTTTGCAACTGCCAGATTTTCCCTCAAACCAATCAAAGGCGCTTGGACATTCTTTAGTAGCTGAGGTTTTCATCCTTGCAACGTGGGTGGTGAGTCAAAAGCAGAAGTGATCTGTGAAAGCCGAGTAGACTCAAAATCTTAAAAGTGAGCAGCTTCAGGGAACGTCCAGGAAAACTCACATGAGAAGGGGAAGGACCTTAGACTTCATATTCTGCCACAAGGTAAGCTCCTCTGGTGGGCTTCCAATCTTTAATCTAAACTGGAGGGAAGGGCCTGATGGCAACGCTAAAGGAAGCCTCCTTTGAAACCGTCCTCAATTTCCCAGCAGTGGTCCAGCAGGCTAGGCATTCTGGAGGGCTCCCAAGCTGGAGATGATTGGGACGAAGGACTTGAGAGAATCCAAATGCAAATCCATCTTCAACTATGGAAGCTGAGCAGAAGATCTTTCAGCCAAACCTCCATCAAAGGATGTTGTTATGGGGGCAATTCATTGGAAGATGTGCGGTGGACAGAGGAGATCAATCTCACCAATCAATAATAAGCAAATAAACCCCGTTCTTTTGGTTGCATTCTAATTCCTCTCTTAGGCTCTTGGTTCCTGAACAGTATCTGAGATATTGGGGAAGGAAGGAAGGAAGGAAGGAAGGAAGGAAGGAAGGAAGGAAGGAAGGAAGGAAGGAAGGAAGGAAGGAAGGAAGGAAGGAAGGAAGGAAGGAAAGAAGGAAAAGAAAGAAGAGAGGCAGGAAGGTAAAGGAAAAGAAAGGAGGGAGGGAAGAACAAAGGAACAAAAGAACAAAGGAGGAAGGAAGAGGAAAAGGAAGAAGAGATGAAGGAAGGTAAAACAAAAGAAAGGAGGGAGGGAAGAATGAAGGAATGGAGCAAGGAAAAAGGAAAAGGAAGAAGAGACGAAGGAAGGGAAAAGAAAAGAAAGGAGGGAGGGAAGAATGAAGGAACGAAGGAATGGAGCAAGGAAAAAGGAAAAGGAAGAAGAGATGAAGGAAGGGAAAAGAAAAGAAAGGAGGGAGGGAAGAATGAAGGAACAAAGGAATGGAGCAAGGAAAAAGGAAAAGAAAGAAGAGATGAAGGAAGGGAAAAGAAAAGAAAGGAGGGAGGGAAGAATGAAGGAACGAAGGAATGGAGCAAGGGAAAAGGAAAAGAAAGAAGAAAGGGAGGGAGGAAGGAAGGAAGGAAGGAAGGAAGGAAGGAAGGAAGGAAGGAAAGAAGGAAGGGGTTTCCTGTATCTAAATATCCCTGCTTGTGTAAAAGAAGCGGGGTGAAAGAGACATGAATATAGAGATTTTCTTTAAAAATAAGTCCATGTGTTTTGTTTTGTTTTTTAAAGAAAACCTATTACGAACCACCCTTCACTTTGGAACAGTAAATTATCTTTATTATTAAGCAGGCTAGGGCACTGCAATTCTGGCTTGCCCTGGGTCGTAAGGTTTTTCACAATTAGGAATCCGTGGAGGCCCAACTGTGATCTGGAGGGATAATATACGTCCAGCTGAGACAACGGAATGGTCTGGAGATGTGTTTTTAGTGTGTTTCCCGGGGAGTCAGAAAAAAAAGGGTCCCTTGGTCTTAAATATTTCAATTAGCCCTGACATGGCCTCGGTGAGCCTAGAGATTATTTCTTTGCTGCTGTTTAGATTTCTTTTCTTTTCTTTTTTTTTAACGAGGCTTTTCATGAAGGTTCTGCCTTTCCTCCACAGTGATCTATAAATCTCGCTTAGCAACCTATGATTAATCTTTCCTGCATGGATCAGTGTTAAATTAATAAAAGAGGCACCCTGGTAAAGATGGGGGATCTTTAAACCATGTTATTCTTCCTTATTTCCAGCCTAAGGACATTTGGCAGGTCATGAAGGACTTGGTAGATTTAGGATATTATTTGGGGGGGGGTCTTCAAAACAAACAAACAAACAAGTCAAAATTAAAATAAAAAACAAAGGGAATGTTGGTTAGAACATTAAAACTGGTTTAGCTTGTGTGCATTCCTACAACATTCCACCAAAGTATTGAAAGTGGTATCCAGACAAAGCATTCTCTCTTCCCAGCCCATTTTATTTTCATCACAAAATCTAATCCGGGGTAAATAAATTGGTACCCTCCTGATTTTCTGAACTCTAGCATGCTGGCTGGCTGTTATAGTTATTCAATCACGAACCAACGGGAGACAAAAGTTGGCTCCATCAATTTGTTGAGTTTGATCACCTAAAGACCTAGAAGCTGCATCATCTGGAAATCATACAAAACGTGTCTAGGGAGATGCTGAATCATCCATACAAAACGTGGTTAATTTTAACCTGGATTATGGTTTTTTTCTTTTTCTCTTTGCAGGTTTAGTCTATTGGGCAATCCCATCCTGTTCAGTAAGTTTATGGTGAACTCCACAAAGTTCACTGAGTTCCTTCAACCAACATCAGCCTGTTGTCTGGAGCCTGCGAAATGTGCTTTTTCTCTTTTGGTCTAATATTATAAGCTCTTGTAAACTGAGGTTAGGCCCAATTTACCATCCTGCTAGTTACTCCGTGTGTGATCTGACTAAAATAACTGTGTCACTCCTATCACTAGGACTGAATTCTGTTTTGTTTGAAACATCGATTCCCCATACGGCCCCTCACAGTCTCCTCCTCAATCTGGAGGTTCTAAATTAAAATTCCAAGGATTTCTTTTTTAAATTACACGTCTATGTGCTTCTAATTCTGGCCACACTTACTTTCCATTGTCCTCCCCATCCTAATCCTAATTCTAATCCCAATCCTGTCCACGTTCCAAAAGATCTGCTTCTAAAATGGGTGTATCAGTGCAACATCTTATCATCCCTGGGGCACAATAATAGGAATGGAAGAAACAGAATGAAAATGATACAAAATTTTAGGCAGCTTTAATTTGAACAGCCTGGCCAGGTAGACCAATAGTCTTGAAATAAGGGAGCCAAGTTCAAATCATCTCTGGTCTGTGGGTGGGATATTCCTGCCAACAAATGACTCTGTCATTACACTATTGACCCCCTACATACGTTTCATGCATTGTAAATAGCTCTAAATACACTCCATTACACTCTTAATTCCTAAAAACACTGTTAACCCTTAAATGCAGAACTTAGAAAGAACAAGCAGACCCTCAGGAGAATAAATTAAGAAGACAAGGGATGCCTCATATAATCAGGGGGAGAGGAAACCATGGGAAAAGCTTGTGGGTTGTTCAGCACAGTAAAGAATATTTCATAACTGTCAAATGCGGCTATTTCTAAACTGAGGGAAATCAAAGAACTTTAGAAGGTCCCGTCATGGTTTTTGTGGTGTTCCATTCCTAATCTGCATCTTGCACGTTCTATCTTGTATCAAAATTGTTGTGCAAGGATATGTTTCATGGAAGTCCTACCAACCATTTATCAACCCGGAGCTTTAACAATGCTTGGATATTAAGAAGAGACGTTTTTATGAAGCTCTCAGGGGTTCAATTTGAAAAAAGAGTGGACTGATTCTCCAAATCAAACAGATTTTGTGGAATTTGACCATCAGTTCAGATTGAAGGGTCAAATGGAATTAGTGGATACTTAGACCACCTTGACTCCATCATACTCATGACCCTACTCTGGTTTCTCTTCAGATCGCATACTCATGACCCTCAAAGCTTTCTCTTCTCCACCCAAATTAAGCTGACTTTCCAAATTGGTTCAACTTTATTAAAAAATCACACCCAGATCAAATTGATTTAGTTGTCCAAATCAAAATACAGCTGAGATGCAATCCAACACTTGGAATATTGCATCCAAGGGGAGAAGAGAGAGTCCACCTATTCTCCAAAGCACCTGAAGGCAGGACAAAAAACAATGGATGGAAACTGATCAAGGAGAGAAGCAACCTAGAACTAAAGAGAACTTTCCTGACAGTTAGAACAATTCATCAGTGGAACAACCTGCCTCCAGAAGCTGTGGGTGCTCCATCCCTGGAGGCTTTTAAGAAGAGATTGGACAGCCACTTGTCTGGAATGGTACAGGGTCTCCTGCCTGAGCAGAGGGTTGGACTAGATGGCCTCCAAGGTCCCTTCCAACTTTGTTGTTCTATTATTCAATCTGCATAACCCACCATGTTTACCTTTCATGACAACATCAGCAATAATCATCGCCATTGTATTTCAACTCTGCTCAAGAACTAAAACTCTTCGGAGAAATTAAAATTGCACTGAAGCTTTAAAAACCAAAACAATAAATTAACCCCAAAAAAGAAATGACAAAATAAAAATGACAATCCCGGTATAGCGATTGACAGATTTCTCTTGGATGGCTCTTCCTCCCGTTGGGTTAGAGATCAGGAGAGACAAACTGGATGAAGGACCAATGGGGCACACCCCACCTTTCATTCTAAGAATCCCAACAACTAGCTTTGTATTTCTGCTGCCACAGGCTTAGCTATGGAAAGCATGTGGAAAGATATTATCCATAATACGGATCTCTAACTTGGTTTCTTCAACAGCTTGTGCCAGTGAGAGTCCATTTGGCCAGATAAATAAGCAAAAGGGACAATTTCCTGCGCTGTGCTAGACAAAGAGTTTCCCCACATACCTTGAGTGATCAAGAGTGTCATATCCCTTTCTTTAACTGTGTAGAGCAGAGGTCCCCAATCTTTTGGGCACCAGGAACCGGTTCCGTGGAGAAAGATTTTTCCACGGACCGCAGGGGGTGTGGTTTTGTGTACTGCTTGCATCCCGCAGATGGGGCTATGCTTGTTTGTGCGGCCTGGTTGCTGGCATGCCGTGGCCCGGTACTTGTCCACGGACTGGGGGTTGGGGACCCCTGGTGTAGAATACAAGGATAGAAACCTATATTTCTATTATGAGCATCTCTGGACCATCCAGAGAGAGTCAGAGACAAACCGGCTTCTAATTAACATGTAAGAAATACATATTGTACATATATAAACTGACATCCATATCAGGGTGGCGTTGAGAGCTGTCACGATGCATCAGGGTAATTCCCAGAGTGCCTCTTGACAGCTCGGATACCTGCTACTACGGAGGTGTTATGAGCAGTATTATATGCCTGATTGAGTTATGACAGCTCTAACTGACCAGGAAAGCCGGGCAGAGAGGAATAACGGGGGCAGGATACAAATGATGATTAAGTGATCGCTTTAAAGAACAATCTCCATAATATTTCATGCTCCCTGTGCAGTGGGAAGCCAGGCTTGTCTGCCGGACTAACTGCTCTATCAATTGATTTGATTCACTGCTGCAGCAACTCCCCGTCATAATATTTCAAATAAATGGCACCGTGGACAGAAATAATATCTGCATCAATATTAACCCTGAAAGGACTAATGGACACAAACTATCATTTCCTGGGCACCCTAATAATGCATTTTGACTACGCTTGGTATGGAAAGGACTTCTCATCCACTTCTTCTGCTTCTTCCTATTTATTCACTTGCTTATTTACAATGCCTCGTTTACATAAAACTGCTCTTCCTTGGGGAAGGCAGAACAGAACCTCCCCCCACCTCCCACCCACCCACCTCTCTGTCATTCTTCAGTGGCAAAGGGGACCAGGTTCTTTGCGGTTTGGAGGCACCTTTTTGTAAAGAATTGACAAGAGGAGGAGCAGAATGTACCAGAGCTGGCATCCATCTTCAATGAGATAGAATAGAGAACAAACAAGGGAAGGGACCTGGGAGGTCATCTAGTCCAACCCCCTGCTCAGCCAGGAGACCCTGTACCATTCTGAACAAATGGCTATCTAGTGTCTTCTTAAAAACCTCCAGTGTTGGGGCACCCACCACTTCTGGAGGTAAGCCATTCCACTGACTAATTGTTCTCTAATGGTTGGAAATTGACCAAAGAGAGAAGCAACTTGGAATTAAGGAGAAACTTCCTGACAGCGAGGACAATTAACCAGTGGAGCAGCTTGCCACCAGAAATAGTGGGTGCTCCCTCACTGGAGATTTTTAAGAAGAGGATAGACAGTCACCTGTCTGAGATGGTATAGGTTCTCCTGCTTGAGCAGGGGGCTGGACTTGAAGACCTCCAAGGTCCCTTTCTATTCTATTCTATTCTATTCTATTCTGTTCTGTTCTGTTCTGTTCTGTTCTGTTCTGTTCTGTTCTGTTCTGTTCTGTTCTTTTCTACTCTACTCTACTTTACTCTAGTCTAGTCTAGTCTAGTCTAGTCTAGTCTAGTCTAGTCTATTCAGAACAGAACTGAGATATATTAAGCCTAGTTTTGTAGAATTCATTACCCAGCTGCTAATTTCATTGTCTCATCTTGTTTATTCTTTAAACCCATTTCCTTTGATTTTTTCTGTGATCTCGACAAGTTCTAGACAAGAGGCATTGTAGGGAGGTCAACAATATCACAAGGGCTGGAACAAGCTGACTAGCAACTTGTGTTACATGTACTGCAGCCCCATTAAAAGTGCCTACATTTTGACATCATTCACACACAGACACACAGAGGTCCCTGTTCTATTCTCACAGTCAGGAAATTTCTCCTTAGTTCTAGGTTGCTTCTCTGTTTAATGATCTTCCACCCCTTACTTCTTGTCCTACTTGTCCTCAAGTAGGTGCTTTGGAAAATAGGTCAACCCTGTCTTCTCTGTGATGACCTCTCAAGTAGTAGAAGATAGCTATCATATCACCTCTCGTCCTCTTCACTAGACTAGTCTAGACGTATCTAGTTCCCTTAAACGGTTTAGCCTTCAGATCCTTTCTCATCTCTATTGCTGTTTTCTACTCTGTTTCTCGGGTTTCAATGTCTTTTTTTGCATAGTGGTGGGATGAAAAAGAAAAAGAGCAAATAAACATCTTCAGACTTCTGGGAATCTCAGGACAAATCTTATGGATAACTCAAGAGTGTGTTCTGTTCTGTTCATTCTGCAACAAAAACTGACCAGATCACTCTTCAGACCGGGGCCAACCTGGAGAAACAAGGCTACATACGGGGGAATCACTCCTACTTATTTATTTTGCAAGAATCAGTGGGGGGGGTTGGCCCAATGTACCCCCAAGGATCTCGAGAACCCAGAACTTTGTTATGCTTGGATTAAGATAGGATCACAGTTAGGATAAACCATTGAAATCAACTGTAGTACGGTCACTGAACAGACAACAAACTCAGTGGAACTTAATCAGAAATATTATGTTACCTTTTGTTCCTTTACATTATTAGCTTTTGTTTTGTGCTTACTTTGCATAAATGTGGTTTTTATTGTTATGGATGATAATGTATCCCATGTGGTATGCTTGGTTGGTTTTATATTCATGGGTTGGGGTGAACCTGACCTAGTGTAGATTATTTAATAAATCATGACTTGGAAGGAGACGTGAAATAGATCTACTTGCTAATCCAAGAATGGATGGTAGGATGGAGAGATAAAAATAGAATAGAATAGAATAGAATAGAATAGAATAGAATAGAATAGAATAGAATAGAATAGAATAGAATAGAATAGAATAGAATCAGAAGAGGATTAGAATAGAATAGAATAGAATAGAATAGAATAGAATAGAATAGAATAGAATAGAATAGAATAGAATAGAATAGAATAGAATAGAATGGAATGGAATGGAATGGAATGGAATGGAATGGAATGGAATGGAATGGAATGGAATAGAATAGAATAGAATAGAATAGAATAGAATAGAATAGAATAGAATAGAATAGAATAGAATAGAATAGGAAGGGACCTTGGAGGTCTTCTAGTCCAGCCCTCTGCTCAAGCAGGAGAATCTATACCATCTCAGACAAGTGACTGTCTAGTCTCTTCTTAAAAACCTCCAGTGATGGAGCGCCCACATTTCTGGTGGCAAGCTGTTCCACTGGTTAATTGTCTTCACTGTTAAGAACCTTCTCCTTAGTTCTAGGTTGCTTCTGTCCTCAATCAGTTTCCATCTGTTGCTTCTTGTCCTGCTCTCAGGTGCTTTGGAGAATAATTTGACCCCCTCTTCTTTGTGGCAGCCTCTCAAATACTGGAATACTGCTATTATATCACCCCTGTGATGGAGGGATACGGGGATGAAGGCATGGATAATTGCACAGGTTTTATCTTTTTGAGCCATCTGAAGGATTATTGGCAGGAAATTAGATAAATTAGATTATATATTCAAACTTTAGAACTATTAATCAGTGGAACAACCTGCCTCCAGAAGCTGTGAATGCTCCAACACTGGAAGTTTTAAAGAAGAGACCAGACCACCATTTGTCTGAAATGGTATAGGGCATGATGACAAACCTTTTAGAGACCGAGTAGCCAAACTGCAACCCAAAATCCATTAATGCATCGTTGAGTACCGGGTGGGTGTGGCCCATTGGCTGGGCGTGGCCCATTGGCTGGGCGTGGCCCATTGGCTGGGCGTGGCTGTGGTGGTAACGGCAGACTGGGTGGGACTAAAAAGTTCAATCAATGAATTCCAACTTTTTTTTCCCGCAAGAAATTGAAATTGACTGACTGATTGAATCTTTTTTTTTTTTAACATAGCAGCAGAGGCCTAAAGTGAAAAGGTTTTATAAAACCCAGCTAAAGGCCGAGGACTGGGGCAACGGTGCGTGTGCCCACAGAGAGGGCTCTGAGTGCCGCCTCTGGCACGTGTGCCATAGGTTCCCCACCACTGGTATAGGGTTTCCTTCCTGAGCAGGAGGTTGGACTAGATGACCTCCAAGGTCTCTTCCAACTCTGTTATTCTATTAAACAAAAATAAATAAACACCCACCCGGAAAGGTGCGTATCTACTATATGGATGGGACATGAAGAGAGCTGGCGAGAACATCTGCAAGGATGGACACAATTGGAATATCAGCTTCACTTTTTCAAATGCTTTGACACTGCTGGCTAAAATCAGCAGCTGAAACATTTTTTAACTCTGCCAGGCTGTCCAACTCTCAGGGGTCAAGTTCATTTTCCAGCTTAAGCTTGAGCCAAGAACAGAAAAGAGGGTGAGGGGAAGGAAGGATGGCCATTCAGCTGAGAGTGTCTCCTTGGTTAAATGTCCTCCCTGGAGAAAAACGGGCGGTTGCAAATGGATAGCTGCCTGGATTCAAGGGAGGGCCAAAACGGGACCTTTCTCGAGATTAATTCCTTGTGTCTCCTTTTAAAACAAGATTAAATTAGCTTGTGTTAGTGGCTGTTAGCAGATGCGTCCCTGCATTATGCATTATCCTGGACGGCTCGCAGCATGGACGCACTTGCGCTGTATGTTCCATTAGTGATTTTTTTTTCCCAAGGCTGCGCTAAGCTTTAAGTCACACAGACAAGGCCCTGTATCGGGTTTGCTTTGTGGATGTGTTTTCCCGGTAATTTCACATCCTACCTGAGCACCGCGATCGATCGGCTGTGTTTGAAATGGATAAAAGAATTAAACTGCGCAAGTGTGACACTGTGGGATATGACCAGTATCCTCTTTGTTCAGGAAAATCAATAGTACTCTAATGCTGTGGCAAAGAGAGAAGAATTTGCCAGGCCGTGTGTTGAGGGATCTTCAGCTCACCATTCATGTATCCAGTTACAACTTCCCTTTCCCAGATTAATATGCGATCGTGACTGTCTTTCTACAGGGTGGAGTCTTTCTAGAATTCCTGAGGGATGCCTTCCTCATCAGAATAACACAGTTGGAAGGGACCCTGGAGATCTTCCAACAGACTTTGGGAGGGACCTTGAAGGTCTTCTAGTCCTTCTCAAGCAGGAGAGCTGATACCATTTCAAACCAATGACTGTCCAATCTCTTCTTAACAACCTCCAGTTGTGGAGCACCCACAACTTCTAGAGGCAAGCTGTTCCACTGGTTAATTATTCTCACTGCCAGGAAATTTCTCCTTCGTTCTAGGTTGCTTCTCTCCTTGATTAGTTTCCATCCGTTGCTTCAGGTGCTTTGGAGAACAGGCTGACCCACTCTTCTTTTGGGCAGCCCCTCAAGTATTTGAACACTGCTATCATGTCCCCCCTCATCCTTCTCTTTGTTAGACTAGACATGCCCAATTCCTGCAACTGTTCTTCACATGCTTTAGCTTCCAGTCCCCTAATCATCTTTGTTACTCTTCTTTGCACTCTTTCAAAACCAACTCTTTTGCAAATCCCCCACATGGACTAGAAAGAAGCCCAACAGATAAGTAACTATTTATTCTACACTAGGGACAGTGCTGAAAATGTCTCCTGTATTTCTTTTTTGCACCCACTCTTTCTCCTGTTCCATAACATTAACCTATTATTGGAATTATTATTTGGAATTTCCTATTCCCAAGTTAAGATGAATTATAGAACTCTACAAAAAGCACAAAGAGTCAGTCTGGTGTAGTAGCTAAGGCATCCGTCTAGAAACCAGTAGACTGTGAGTTCTAGTCCTGCCTTAGACACAAAGAACAGACCTCGGGCCAGCCGCTCTCCCTCAGCCCTGAGGAAAAGACAATGGCAAATTACTTCCCAAAATTTTGTCAAGAAAATGGCAGGGTCTTTTCCAGGCAGAAAACAGGAGTCAACACTGATTTGAAGCATAAAGGAATATTGCTTTCAGTATTGGAATTTTTCAAGGAATGTCACTAGGGCAGTGGTGGTGAACCCGCCTCCCTCCACAATCCCCTCCTCACCAGCAGCCCCCCTGGAGGAGAGTCTCCCCCAGGCATGGTCTGCCTGGAGCAGTGCAGCCAAGGACATGGCAGCCGGGCAATGGGGACAAGACTCTGCCCTTGCTCCCCATCGCAAACAGATGATGCTGTGGGACACGGGTAGAGGGCATGGCCACCATGGCACTGGTGGGCCACCTGGGTGATCTGCGGCAAGCTGTGGAGGTGGTGGGTGGCCTGGTGGGTGGGGGTGGGGCAGGGGTGGAGCGGGGCGGGGCCGTTTTGGGGCACTCAGTCTCTAAAAGGTTCGCCATCACTGCACTAGGGTGTATCTATTATTTATTTAAAATACAAATATGCCATCTCTTCTGCAAAGATATCCTATCGTTTATAGTTGTCTGAAAATGAAGAACAGGAAGGAATCACTCCAGAGCAACTAATATGTTCTTCTCCACTGGCTGGGCAGCCTCCTTGCAATGTTTTTTGAAGGAGCCATAAATAATGTGTCTGTCTTTAATTTGGCCTCTGATAACCGCTTCCCCCCCCCCCGAACTCGATTTATGCACAGACAAAACCAGGCCCCTCTAATTTCCTAACCCATTGCTGAAACCCTCTCTTTCCCAACCAATAATTCTGCCATCTCTAATTTGCCAATAAATAATTCTGCGCTCTCAAATTTTCCAACCGATAATGAGACTGATTTGTCGACCCACCATGGTGTCATCCAGTAATGGCAGCCCAAATGAGCTGTCATTTGCTACGCAACGTAGGAACACCTCTTCTCCTTTCTAGCAATAAAGGACGGTGGTCATCTGTTATCCTGTCCCCTTTACGAAAATGTTCTGCGCTGGGTTGATTTACCTTTAATGTACCAAGGATTGGTTCTTCTCGGAGGAGGAGTTGAATGGTGTCACTCCTTTGCTTTCCTCAGAATGCAGGCCTATGGGTCAAAGATGAGCAAGCATCCCTTGATCAAATTTTGTTATTCTCCCACTGTGTTCTTGCCATCCCTCTGAGGTTTGGCAGGCCTTTTGTACAAATTCAGAGAGAACAACACCTTTGGCTGCTTCCCTCTTCCCATTGACCTTGCCACCCAGGCTGCTGTTGCTACTGTGGTCCAAAAATGTATAAAGGAAAAAAAAAACTGGGAAAACTTGAATTCTGGAATCCGTGCTTACTCTGGAAAGAATTAGACCTTGATATGTTTTCCTAAAGAAATATGGAATTTGGAAGGCACCAGGTTGAAGTTAAACTGCAGAGAGTCTTAAGTCAACATCAACTGCTGGTTATGTTGTAGAATCATAGGGTTGGAAGTTATTTTACACATGACATAGTTCAACTCCCTACCCAGTGTAGTATGCACTTGAACATCTCCTGATAACTGTCCAACTTTTTACATACAATTCCAAGTGCTGGTTGTCTCCTATATGACATAGGACCAAATTACTTTCAGGACCACCCTTTCCCAGTTTGTTTCTCTCCATCCTACAAGGTTTTCAATCAGAATAGAGCTGGAAGGTCCCTTGGAGATCATCTAGTCTAACCTCTTCTTGAAAGAAGACCCTATACCATTTCAGACTGTCCAGTCTTTTCTTAAAAACCTCCAGTGATGAAGTACCTACAACTTCTGGAAGGAAGCCATTCCACTGGTTAATTGTCCTCACTGTTAGGAAGTTTCTCCTTAATTCCAGGTTGCTTCTCTCCTTGACTAGTTTCCATCCATTGTTTCTTGTCCTGCCTTCAGGTGCAAGACAAGTCATAGAGAGTAGGCATGTTCCAGGTCCCCTCTCTGAAGCAATGCCATGTAGTAGGGCCTAGGAAACATCCCTTCTCTGTATATTTGTACTTGTGTATGTCCCTTTTGAAAGAAGGTCTTGTATGAGAGTCAGATTCAGAGGACCGCCAGCATCTACATCTAAAATGGACTCCACTTTAAGGTTAGCCAAAATGGGTTCAAATATCTCACCCTTATGCTGGAAATGTAAATCAGCAATAGGATCATATTACCATATGTGGTGGGAATGCCCAAAGGCTCGTGAGTATTGGAACAGGACACGAAGTTGGCTGAAAGATATATTAATATTGGACTTAGAGTTAAAACCTGAACTCTTCTTGTTGGGAATAACTACAGAGAAATACGATAAGGGAACAATCTACTTGCTGTTACACATCTTGACTGCAACTAGGCATGCGTTTGCGCAGAAATGGAAGAGCAAAGAAATCTCCACAGAGGAAGAGTTATTATATAAAATATTAGCATGTGCGGAAATGGACAGGCTCACAATGGTATTGAAAGACAAATGTGGATCAGTTTATTTTGAAATCTGGGATAAATTTTACTACTGGAGGGATTCGAGGAGGACGGTTGGGATTAAAGACTAGTGTTAAGATAGAAATATATGTTATTGTAGAATAAGTACTGTATATAAAACTTAGACGTATATCTAGAGATGAAGAATCGATTGTAAAATGTGGAATATTTTGATAAGAATGTATATACTGGAATGTCACGTTATATCCAATGTTTTTTTAAAATTTTTAAATAAAAATTTGAAAATAAAATAAAATAAAATAAAATGGACTCCACCTTAACAGAGATAGACTGTTAATTCATTGACTCCACCAGCTGGTTTCAAAATATCTCTTATTTATTAATTATTCTCATTTTACTTGTTTGATTTATTTATCAGATTTATAAAGCTGCCCATCTAAGGTACTTGTCTCTCGCAGAATACACAATTTAATTATTATTATTAAAATATTTAAAGTACATTGTACTTGACAAAATGAAAACGCAGCTGAAGTCAACATGTTGACTTTAACAAAAAAAAGTCAAACAACAGACTATGCTTCTCTTAAATACATAACAGAAATGTTCCCTATGACTACAATATAGCTTGTAGGCAGATAATGCTATTTACCCTCCTTTTTTTCAATCACCTTCTAGCTACTTTTAACTTCCCATTTTTTGCAAAGTTCATTTCTGAGTCTTAAAACTGTCAAATATAATTTACTCTCTAAGACTGGATATCACTTTTGGCAGAATTAGTGGATGGAAAAGTCAGTCCATGTAAAAAGCAAATTTTAATGTTTCAAAATTTAAAGACTTTGCTGTTGTTTTGAAATATATCCTCCCCGGGCTAAGCATGAGATGTTATCAAAAGCTTTATGGTAAGTGACTTAGGAAAAGTAAAGGTGATTGATGATCCATTGCAATGCCTGATTGACACCCATAACAGCTATCCAAATATGCATGCACTTTTATTAAAAATCATTGGAAGGTAGGTTTTAGAGGATAAAATGGCTTGATTGCTTGGGTACCACTAAATGTACCGATTGGAAGGATAAAAAAAAAAAACCCTTCACAGATTTACATGAAAAGACAATCTCTTGAATTGAATTTAGGTACTGAAGCAACAGAAGAAACTTGGTCAAAATCTGGTTGACGTGATGGGGGAACCCAACTATCATGGTTTCTAAATAGCATTTTTAGCATGGCTACAAACAGTGTTCCATTTGCAACTCTGCAAGTTTCTATTGTCATTGGGACTAGAAATTTGGAAGGAAGTAGAAGTTTTGAAGGAGCTTAAGAGAATTTTAAATATCGAATCATATATTATAGTCAGCATTGGCCAGCATTTGTCATAATTCCAGCCTCACCAAAAGGTAGGAAGTCATAAAAATTACATTTAATTATGTATCAGATGCCCAACAAGGCTGAATTTTTTTGGGGGGGGGCGAGTGTGTGTGTGTGTGTGTGTGTGTGTGTGTGTGTGAATAAATTGTTCCCCAAAAAGAAGCAATTCAAATTCCTTTTAATAACGCATGACATTCCACCTAATGCCCCCCAAACAATTGATTCTATTCTCAATTTCTTCCAATTTTTTGCAATCTCAGTTAGCAAATCTTGATATTTCATATTACTATTGTTTGCTTATGATTATTATGGTTGGTCACACAGTCAGCCAGATGTTTAGACTTCAGGATTCAGGATTTTTGTCCACCTGTCAAGTCCTTCCCAAAGACTTGGAATAGGCAGATGTAGATGTTTGATGGTGTTGGAGCTATTGTCTCAGGTTATAAGCTGTTCCAAGTAAAGCTGCCTTTTTGCAATTGACTGATGGTAATGTTGTCAATTTTGATGGTGTTCAAGTGGTGCTCCAGTTGTTTTGGGATTGCACCCAAGGCACCTATTACAATTAATACCACCTTTGCTTTCTTTTGCCACAGTTGTTCTACTTCTATTTGCAGGTCTTTGTATTTTGTTATCTTCTTCAGTTCTTTCTTTTCCATTCTGCTCTCTCCAAGTACTGCCATGTCTATTATTTTATTTTATTTATTATTTAATTTATTCATTAAATTTCTGTGCTACTCATCTCAGTAATACGATGATTCTGGATGTCTAGACTTTTTTTTGGTCTTTCTGATTGACAGTTGTTAAATCTGGACTGTTACAGAGCAGGTGCGTCTCTGTTTTGAATTCTAAGAGCACTTTAGCTTCTTCGTTACTGGTTATTTGTTATTTCATAACTTCGTTATTATCATTACTTCGTATTTTGACTCGGTCTTCCTTTCAATCTAATTTAGGAACAAAAATGTTTTGCAGCCGCTTCTCCATTCATCCATCACCACCTCCCAAGATCTCCACAGTCATTCAAGGACTTCATATTCAGCAAACAATTAACCAAAAGAAGAATGGAGAAAACAAAGAAACGGAGGAGTTGATAATTGGCTGATGCAATGACAAGAATTCACATGGTTAGAAAAATCACGGGGTTTGTTTAAAAAGGCTGTACAAACTGCATGAAGCCCGTAGAAATGGTTCAACTTGAATGGCTCCTCAAAATAGGGACCCAGGATAAAAAAATTTCATCAGGCCCGGCTCATCTTCCATGCTGTGAAGACCAGCGTCTCTCTCTTCCCCCCCCCCACCGGGTTGAAAGGGGTCAACAAAAGTTGACATCTTCGGCAGATATTTAGAAACACATTGAACTTATAGCGAGAATGGTTCCATGCAGGCTTGAAGAAGGACGATCAACCAAATCTTCTGACTGACAATAATCATTCTTCCACCATATCCACCTTAAAAGTATCTGATTTTCACAGCTCAGTTTCAGAGGGATGAAAGCCGATGTTATTAAAATGTATAGGAATAGAGTTAAGTAGAGATTGTATTTAGTATAAAGTTTAAAATTCTTGTTAGGATTATATAATAATTTTGTTTGAAGTAGGGGGTTTTCTTTTGTTTTACCCTGTACTCACTCTGGGAAGTCAGGGGGGGGGTAGGGAGGGTTTATAATTTTACGGTATATACTATGTTTTCTCAACTGCAATGGGGTTGATGCAAGGATATAAAATTATTGTTATTAAGGGGTTGCTCGGGTGGCCTCTGGGCACCACATCTGATGGAAAGGGGAAGGAGGAGTGAAGGCTGATGTAAGTAGAAAGTTGATAAGAAGGGGGAAGAGTAGGGATAGTTGGGTGGAGTAGAAGGAGGGAGAAAGAGAAGGAGGGAGGAGAGTAGGTAGATAGTTGGTAAGTGAGGGGGGAAGGTTAGGGTTAGGGGGATGTGGTGGTGGGGGTACCGGGCAGTAATGTTAATTGTTTGGTAAATGTGGTCTATGATTATTTTCAGTTGAGTTATTATTATTAAATGTATTGACATATGTACTAATGTTTTGTTAATGGATGATTTTGAAATATGTATTTATGTTGTGATTGTGTTTATTGTTTATTTTAACACTATGATTTGATTTGAGCATTTTTCTTTTCCTGTTAAAAATTAAAAAACCAATAAAAAAATTTAAAAAAAATGTATAGGAATAGTATGTTCTTTTATGCAGCTCTGGTTTTCGAGATAGAAAATATGGAACACTATATTTCATGCCCACTATTTTCATGCCTACTTTTTTTTTTCAAAATAAAAATGGTTGGTAAGACCACAACTTGGAATTTTGCATCCAATTTTGGTGGCTATGATATAAAAAAGAGGTTGAGACTCTAGAAAGAGTGCAGAGAAGAGCAACAAAGCTGATCAGGGGACTGGAGGCTAAAACATATAAAGAATGGTTGCTGGAATTGGGTATGTCTAGTTTAATGAAGAGAAGGATGAGGGGGGACATGATAGCAGTGTTCCAGTATCTCAGGGGCTGCCCCAAAGAAGAGGGAGTCAAGCTATTCTCCCAAGCGTCTGAAGGTGAGACAAGAAGCAACGGATGGAAACTCATCAAGGAGAGAAGCAACCTAGAACTAAGGAGAAACTTCCTGACAGTTAGAACAATTAATCAATGGAACAACTTGCCTCCAGAAGTGGTGAATGCTCCAACACTGGAAGTTTTTAAGAAGAGACTGGACAACCATCTGTCCGAAATGGAATAGGGTTTCCTGCCTGAGCAGGGGGTTGGACTAGATGACCTCCAGGGTCTCTTCTGGCTCTGTTATTCTATTATTCTGGTTTACACAGAGACTGACCCAGATTTAACCATTGTGACCAGCATTATAGTACTGTAGCTGAATGCCAGTGAGATTTTGCTTTGGTTGAGCTTTCCACCCCATCCCTTCTCCTCCACTTCCTAACCTCAGCTGAATTTTTCTTGCAAGAGAACTGGAAGTATGATCTACGTAAATAAGACAAGGGCATCAAGGAAGCTGCACCCCAGGTGGGTCCTGCTGATGCAGAGAATTCTAATTACTCTTACATGATAAATTAGTTAGTAACATAGGACTGTTGGTCTCCTAAAGTAGGAGCTGGGAATTTTCAACAGCAGTCAACTGAACAATTATATAGTACATTATCTACGATCCTCTCCATTCAGCTGGTTGACAAAAGGCGCACCTATTATTAGCCAGGCAGTAATCAATTGCTTAAAATAGGCATAAAGAGAATTTTCTTTTAAGGGGGGGGTTATAATACACATCA